>PVKC010003789.1:0-37769 GCA_004027635.1 Crocidura indochinensis
CACCATGTCTCATTTCTGGCAGGCTCTAAGCTTGGCTACCCAAATCAGGAATGTCTCTGTACAGGGCTAATTGCTGTGTATGCAAAACCATATTGTTTCTCATCAGCCACAATATTTATAAAAGAAATGCAGACTAAAATTCTATGAGATGAGGTATCCTTTGTCCATTACATTTGTAGAATGCAAAATTAAGAAGTTTGATTGTCAAGGATGTATAGAAAATTAAGTTATTTGGGGATGGAAGTCTAGTAATACAACCATCATGGATAACTTTGGTAATGATTGTAAAGATGAAATATAGATGCCTCATGCCATTTCAGTTTCACTTCTAGGCTAATAAACTAAACATCTCTTGTAGGGGATGAACGGAGAAATGTTTGGAAATGTTAAAACTTTATATTTATTTTCATTGACACAAAGCTTGTAACCAAGAGTGATTTTTTTTGTTAAATAGTTTTAAAGTATTAATTGAGGTATAAAAATAAGGAGCTAAGATTTTATGTTTAATGTGTTGAATGCCAGGAAAACTTGTGAGAAAAACAAACTGCAAAATGACATATGAAGGGGTTCGTTTGCTTAAAATTCAAAATATACTGCAACTGCATAAAATATAGGGCACAAAATGATTTATAAATGACTAATTTTTCATGTTTGCCAAATTGCCCCAGTAAGATGGTCAGTCTTCTGTGAACATATGGTAAGCTTTGGAATTCCTCTGGACCCCTAAAGTAAGCACTAACAGTTTTATGTTTGTAAGTGCCTTAAACAATCAACAGATAGAACTAGCAGTTTGCTTTGCTAGTCTTTCTTATATCTTGCTTTATTCTGGATTTAGAGGAGACTTGCTGCTTTTTAAAAATAAAGACTGAAAATTTCCTTGGAATGTAAATTCTGTTTCATTATCTTAAGGTCATCTTTGATGGCGAAGAAGCAGTGGATGCTGGTGGTGTCACAAAGGAGTTCTTTCTTTTGCTGTTAAAAGAACTCTTGAATCCCATCTATGGAATGTTTACCTACTATCAGGATTCAAATCTCTTGTGGTTTTCAGATACGGTAAGCTAGTGATGTCACAAACAGACGGATTAAATTGACCTTCCTTTAAGGCCAGCTCCCTTCTACCTGACTCTTCTAAGGGAAGCACAACAAAGATAGATACTAATTGAACATCTAAATAAAGTGCTTTTTCATTTTTAACTTGTTGCAAAGACAGATCCCCAATTTTATTGGCTTACCTCTCCTTTTCAGAAAAAAAAAAGCTTACTCAGTGTCTCTCTACAAACGTACTTTTTAAATAAGCAAATATCAAGTGTAGCCCAATTGTACCATCATATTGCCCTCTGGACTCCAAGGTCACTTTAGGAAACACTGCTTGTGTTCTAACTCTGCTTCAGGCAATGAGGGCCAAATCAAATGTACATTTAGGGCAGACAGAGCATAAAGTATAAAGGCACCGCCATTACAAAAGGTGGAAGTAATATTTAAAGACGTCTCCTTCTAATAACAATGATAATTGATAATATGTTCATGCAATGTAAACTTTAAAATATTTTCTTTTGGACCACAGCTGGCTATATGGGACTCATTCCTAGGTTCTCAGAGGACTATCCAGTGCCAGAAATTAGACCTAAGAGCCCCATATTTGATGGTGTGTTCTAGCCATTTGAGTCATAGCCCTGTGCTTTATTTTTGAAAATCCAGTAGGCATGCTAAGTTTTAAAAGGCGTTCTGGGCTGGAGAGAGAATACAGTGGGGATGGAGCTTACCTTACACATAGCTGATCTAGGTTCTATCCCCAGCACTACATGGGGTCTCAGCTGTACCAAAAGTACCAGGTGGCCCACAAACTAAAACAAATTCTGATTTCAGATGGATGATAATTTAGTTCTTTTTCACTAGTCTTTTTCCCTAGAGCTGCTTTGCCTTAAAAGATAGCCATTAGCCACATGAAGCTATTTAAATTTAAATTTTGTTTTATTTAAATGATTGCTGGGATCTGAGCAATAAAGCAACCAGGGCACTTCCTTTGTACTCACCAACCAGGGTTCTAGTCTTGGCACCCCATATGGTCCCTCGAGTCCTGATCATTGGGTATGGGCCAAAATTCAAACCAAGACAAAAGAAACCAAACCATGGGGTAGGGAATTTGCCTTGTGTTGGCCAACCCACATTCTATCCTAAGCATTCCATATGGTACTCTCAGCACTGCCACAAGTAATTCCTGAGTATAGAGCCAGGAGTAACCTCTGAGTACCACTAGTATACCACCACTAGTTTACTAGTATACAAACAAAAATGATTGCTAAAAATTCATCTTCTCATTTCACTCTGCATTTGTCTGCTGCTCAAGACTACTCAGTGACTGACTGGTAGCCACTGTGGAATATAGAACAGGACAGAATCTGTATTGCAGAATGATATTCTATTGACAATATTTTTCTCGACAGTGATGCTTTCTGTGTAGCTTTTTGGGCCATAACAGCTTAATCTGATCTGTTACATCTTTTTTGGAATATTGCATCTGTTGCCAGATATTGCTCTGCTTCAGAAGGTTTTGAGGCAAATGGCAGAGTATTTTGAGGACCACTGACACTGCTCTTGATTTTAACACATTTCTTTCCATACTGAAAAGTGTTTTGTAGAGCACAATTGGTTTCACTTGATTGGCATAACTTGTGGACTGGCTATCTACAACTCTACAGTGGTTGACCTTCACTTCCCCTTGGCACTCTACAAGAAGTTACTGAATGTCCAGCCTTGCTTAGAAGACTTAAAGGAGCTGTCACCCACTGAGGGAAGGTATGGAACTCGAGACAGATCGATTGTGGTGGGAGCTATTCTCACTGCCCCTGACTTGTGTTTTAGAAGTCAGAAGTACCTCATGTTCAAGTGTGGGTTTACTGAGCTGCACAGTCAGATTCGGTGCATATTTTGCTTGAAGATGCATCTACGCATTGCTTCTTCAAAATCACTCCAAGGACAGAAAGGAAAAGGGAGATCAAGCCTGAGCAGGAAAACCCAAACCAAAAAACCACTCTGCTTTCCTGATCCTGAGCAATAATAGGAACCTTGACTATAGGAATATGAAGGGAAGAATGGCTCTTTCTAAAAAGCAGCTTACTATATTAAATTCATGTATCTTTCTATATATTGATTAAAGTAGACAATTCAGTGACTTGTGGTATATTCTAATATTTGTGCAACTGCCATAAGAAACAATTTTATTTTACTCTGGAGAGGACTTTCCCAAGCAGTGTTCAGGGGTGTTAGTGGTCAATCCTGGCTATTTTCAGCTGGGCTATGTATCTTGGGAAGTTTCAGTACTTGCACTCCAAAATGTGGTGTTACTGAGGCTCAGCAGTGCTGGGGAACACCATGGTTACCCTGACAGTGACTGGCACCATGCATGCCAGGGGCCAATTGGAGTCTGTCACATGCAAAGCATGTATTCCTATTCAATGAGACATCACCAATTTTAAAATATTATTTATCGCATATAAACACAAACTTGACTCTGTAGTTGTTATTCCCAGTTTCCTGTTCTCTAAGCCCCAGGAATTTATTGATTTTCCTGTCATTATGAAACTACTGCTGCTGAAAATTTTTTATAAGTGGAATCAGATGAGGTTTTCTACACCATAATGTGCTTTAATGTTATATTATCTTATTATTCCTTTATATGAATAGACACATTTTGTTTCTGTTCATTCAAAGATATATATTTTTTTTTGGGTCACACCCGGCAGTGCTCAGGGGTTACTCCTGGCTCCATGCTCAGAAATTGCTCCTGGCAGGCACAGGGGACCATATGGGGCACCGGGATTCGAACCGATGACCTTTTGCATGAAAGGTAAACGCCTTACCTCCATGCTATCTCCCGGGCCCTCATTCAAAGATATTTATATCATTCTTACTTTTTGGCTATCATGTAAAATGGCCACTATGGACAATATTTTTTGGTTTTGTGTGGACATGAATTTTCTTTCCTTTTGGAATAGGCATGAATAGACTTTATTTTTATTTTAGTTTTTGGGGTCACACCCAGCAGTGCCCAGGGCCTGTTCCTGCTCTGTGTTCAGGAATCACTTCAGGCAGTATTCAGGGCAACATATATGATACTGGGAATAAAACTGGGTCAGTCACAAGCAAGGCATGCCCTTCCCACTGTACTGTCTCTCTGGGTCACATGATAGATGTGGATTTAGGAGAAACTAAGTTTGGAGGAACCTTTTGAGGAACTTCCAGAATGTTTTTCAAAGTAGTAGGACCATTTCTTTATGTCATTCTCTTTCTGGCCTTAAATTTTATTTTTCATAGTATAAAGATAAAAAATAAAGAGGTGTCATGCTCTTGGCTTTCCACTGATTTTAAGATTGAAGAACTGTTTCTTGAGTTTGTAAAATATTGTAAAATAACCTTTCTTGCCATATAGACCCCCTCACCATATTTCCAAACCCAGGTGGATGGGTCTGAAGGTTAGCCATGAAGAATTAATAAATCAAGCCAATCAGGAGAGAGTCATGGACTCAGTAGCTTCTTGCCTGTGGTCTCTCTGTGTGCCAAGCCAGATTGATCTTTCTTTATTCTTCCAGACAAAATTCAACCAGGTGGGAAGGGTAGAGTGAGATCCAGATGGACTTTTACATATCAAAGGGCTAGGTGAAAAGGAAAGAGGAAATTGGGGAATACCTTTGTTTTTGATAATAGCTAGGTACCATCTAACATATTCAACCTTTCTGTTCAAAACAAAAAAATTTGAGAAAGGCTACAAAATTTTGTTCTGTTGTTCTCTGCCAGAAGTGGAAACCCCAGATTAGAATTTATAAAAGTAGTTGTTGTTTTGTATAGGCACAGTAAGAGTTTGCTGTAAAGCATCAAAGGTTAGATTTTGCATAGATCATTCTAAAAAAAAATCTGTTTTCCAATATCTTTGTTTAATACATATCACAATTTTTTTCATAGACTTCTCTGAGCAAAACTTTATAACCTTTCTGCAGATATAATTAATTTGAAAGTTCTTAAACATTCTTACACTGAGTACTATGAGTCTAGAAGATCTGGAATTCCTTTTCTATAAACTTCTGTAAACAAAATCATCAGAACATTTCTGCAGATATATATATATATATATATATATATATACATATATATCCAAGTTTCTTTTCCATAATTTTCTGTGGACAGAGACATTAGAACATTTTTGTAGATATAATTTAAGAAGAAGTTGCTAAATATACACAATCAAGCATCATAGCAATAGGGAAACATTCACTAGGATAGCTGAGAACTATAAAAAATAATCTAACATTATGCATTTTTACCAGAACTGTGAAAACTAATATTAAACCACTAGAATTGGATACAAATTTTTTTTTGTTTGCTGTGGGGCATAGAACAAAAGACTAGCTACTAGGATTTATAAGGGTAGAATACACAGTTTAACCAGCAACATAGTGACTGATGCATATAGGGTCAAGAGATTAATCTAGAAGAAATTTGCAGGAGTTTCTGCAAGCAACTTCTTAGTTGGGTTTCAGCTGGGCTTGGGTATCCATCTTCTCCTCTGTCTTCGCCTTCAATGGTAGGCTGCTGAGGTCTCCTGGGATGAAAAGGCCGTTGGTACCTGGGTGGGATTCTGGATTGGAAAACCTGCTCATCTCCCTGCTCTTGGTCCCCTTCCAATGGTGTGGATGTCCCTGCCCCTGCAGGGACACTACAAATGTAATCCACATTTCTCAGAGGGAGTGTGGATTTAAAACATAAAGACAAAGGACACACAAGACACACAGAGACAAAGAAAATGGGAAACCAGTAAGAACCAGCTAGCTTCCTTTTATTGCAAAGGGGCCAGATTATTATATATCATACATGGTGGGGGGCAAACAAAGAGAAGTGTAGAGTAAGCATTTTGAGCAACTTTTCAAGCCTTTGGTTACATAGATAACAGCATAAGTTTCCCCCCAAGACTCCCCAAGTCATCTAGCTACATAATTAGCAATGGTCCCCTAACATAATTCCCCTAGCACCTGGTCACATAGACAACGAAAATTGCTTCTCCCAACCCATGGGATGTGTCCAAAATATGTCCTTTCAAGTAAATATGTTTTCTCCAAAGGTTACTGGCATCAGTGTTCCCTTTGGCTTGTCACAATGCCTCACTTATTTTTTTGTTTTGTTTTTTTTTTGTTTGTTTGTTTTTGGGTCACACCCGGCAGTGCTCAGGGGTTACTCCTGGCTCCATGCTCAGAAATTGCTCCTGGCAGTCACGGGGGACCATATGGGGCACCGGGATTCAAACTGATGACCTTTTGCAAGAAAGGCAAACGCCTTACCTCCATGCTATCTCCCAGGCCCCAATGCCTCACTTATTAATCTGAGACATAACCTTTTAAATTGACCTTAGTAAAGTCAGGCTGCATGCATCCTTGTTCAGGCCTCTTGAGAGACTGCTAGAGACTATTAGGCCTTAGGTCCCCACCCAATGGGACTTTCTTTTTGACTTCTACCTCGATAAACTGCATGTTGTGGGGGACTGAGGTCTTTGCAAAAAACACCTTTGGTAGAAGAAAGGCAAGGACACTGCTCAGTCTACAGTTCTCTTCTCTTCACTGCCTGGCTCTTTACTGCCTGCAGGGACCTCTGAGTGGTAGTGCAGCTGAGCGACCAGATCAGAGCAATATGAAGCCATTCAGATTGGGGGCCATGTGCACCAATATTCTAGTGAGGAGCACTACATACTCAGTCCATTTTAAGGAGGTCATGGTGGTGATTATACACCAGAGGGCCAAGTAAATCACCACCTTTGGGTATCCTCAGGTCCTCGGGTAGCACTCAGGTTTGAGTGCTAGTTGTAAAATAACCCTCCCCCCACACTCCCCTTATTTCCAAAGGCCTGAGTAAGGATAACTGTCAAGAAGTAATAAACTGGGCCCGGGAGATAGCATAGAGGTAAGGCGTTTGCCTTTCTTGCAAAAGGTCATCAGTTTGAATCCCGGTGCCCCATATGGTCCCCCGTGCCTGCCAGGAGCAATTTCTGAGCATGGAGCCAGGAGTAACCCCTGAGCACTGCCGGGTGTGACCCAAAAACCAAAAAAAAAAAAAAAAAAAAAAAAAACCAAAAAAGAAGTAATAAACCAAGCCAGTCAGGAGAGAGTTAAGGAGTCAGTGGCTTCTCATCTTGTGGGCTCTCTGCATGTTCCCAGCAAAAACTGAAACCTCCCTTTAATCTTTCTCCCAGTACAAATTCAACTAGGTGAGGGAGGGTGATTGAGATCCTGGTAGACTTTTACATCTCAAAGGGCTAGGTGGAAAGGAAAGAGGAAATTGGGGAACATCTTTGTTTTGAGTAATAGCTGGGTGTCATCTAACAGGTATCCACTAGGAATATGAAAAGTGTGTTGAGGAACCATTGGGACAGATGGGTTAGGATACAGAGGAGTAAATAAATACAGAGGACTTTTTAAATGTCTGAGTATTTTGTAACAGAAGAAGGGTAAGATTGAAGTGTGTGTGATTTACTGTCCCAGCTTGACCGGGAATATTTTTTTTTAAGTAATGATTTTGACTGGAGAACTTGTTACAGATTTAAATTTCACACTGAGAGTTTTCCATGAACTGTCAAACTCAGAGCTTACTAAAGAAGAGAATGTGAATGAAGCTTACTTAGAAGTATGTCTTCTCTTATGTTTTAGGCATGATGATTGTTGGCATAATCACAAGTCCTCCCTTTGTTGCTATTGTGGCAGAGACTGGGGTATATATATCGCTCTCTGTTTGTGATGCTCACACATGCTCTTTTAGAGATGCCCACCTGGGGCTAAGGTGATACTCCTATAGTTACCTGCAGAGGGTCGTGTTTCCTTTCTGGGGTGTTCATACATCTTCTTGTAATGCTCACTGGGGGCTCACAAGCCCTGTAGCTGTTGTGCTTGTACATTCCTGGTGACACTATAGGATTATACTCAGCACATGAGGTTGTATTAGGAGTTGAACTCATGATAGAACTTGCAAGTACACTGGGCCACCCTTCTGACACTTTAAATTTATGCTTTTGTAAAACCTAGTATCCTTTTTTGCATTTCAGTGTTCTTTTAAGTGACAAGTAATAGTGCCCTTACCAAACTGAACCCCTTTTATTAATAATAAGCAAACTATTAAATAATCCAAAATGCTAGGTTGACTTTTGTGGCTATGTTTTAATTTTATTACTGCTTTTTGTTTGTTTGTTTGGGGGCCATGCCTGATAGTTATCAGGGCTTTGTGCCCAGGAGTGTCACCCCTGAGAGCTCAGGGGACCCTGTCTAGTACCAGGGATTAGACTTGTGTCAACCAAATGCTAGACTAGCTTCTTAACTCTTCTACTAAATCTCTGGATGGAAAGATTATTCTACTACTGGATGTGGATGAAACCATTCTATGGGGCCACTGCAGTGTTATCTTCCATAATAATATTCAAATATTACCAGAGTTAGAAGAATGTGTGTTTGTAAGATGTAAATCCACTTATTTCATTTTCTTTTTAAATCTAGTAAAAAGTGTCAGTAAAAAAAAAAAAAACAAAGAGAGAATGATAAATAAGGATCTCACAGTTCTACTTAGGTAAAGTGGTTTCCTTTTAGTCTAGATTTGCATCTGAGGGTCCAGAGAGGTAGTACAGTGGGTAGGGTGTTTTCCTACCACCTACCAAGTTTCTATTCTCTAGAATCCCATATAGTCCCCCAAGCACCACCAATAGTCATTTATTTCATAGTGCAGAGTCAGCAGTAACCCCAGTGCACTTCTGGGTGTCTGTTCCCCCTACCCTGCTCAAAAAAAATAATCTCAATTTGCATTTGTTCTAGAATTGTCATTTTTAGGTTTTTTCCTTGCTAACAATCTGGACATGTGTCTGAGGTAGAAACCCTGTTGTAGTCTTATTTGATTTTTTTTCTGTCTTCCAACAATTAGGAGTCTTCAAGAACTTTTAGATTATCCTGGAGAGGATATTGAGGATACTTTCTGCCTCAACTTCACAGTAAGGATTTCCAATTTTTGTTATGTTTATGATTATCTCTTCAATTATGCTTATAGAAGATAATGAACAAAAGATAATCATTTTCTCAAAAATCAAAGAACAAATTCAGGGATTTCTCTGAACCAAATCATTTACCTTAGTGTTATGTGTAACATGAATCAGTAAAAATGTTGAATAAGTGAGAAAATATTTTGTCTGGCCTCCTAATAGTTATTTTAGCATTACTCCTTTCCTAATACTTTTATTTTCCTCCAGTTTATGCCATTTTCTCTTTGACTGCATAGACTGGTAACTCCATATCTTTCAGGGTGAGGGTTTTCCTTCTCAGTTTCTCTCTTTTCTCCTGAATATTTTCCGGAGAAATAAGTAAACAGTGATCTGAATTTGTTCCTGAAGCATATGAAATGGAAAAATGGTTCTTTCCTCTTTGGGTGCAGATCTGCCGAGAAAGCTATGGAGTGGTGGAGCAGAAAAAGCTGATTCCTGGAGGAGACCAAGTCACTGTGTGCAAAGATAACAGGTTGGTTCTGCATCATATTACTCACCCTCTGCTCATTGGTCTCAAATTCAGTATGCTGGACCCACATTGCATTGCTCCTAATCTCTCTGCAGAAGCAGTAAGGGCAGTGGAGAAAAGAAGGACAAGAAACTTATTTCCTCTGCCTTGATATTTCTGTAGTCACTTTAGGGGAGAAAAAGGCAGTTTATTTAAATTTATTTTTAAATTTTGAGGGAGGTGACTGGCCATCAGCTGATTAATGAATTCACTAGACAAATACAGAGTATCTACTCTATCTATATTCTACTTGATTTAGGGAATAACTTCTCAGGAAGGCTCTAGTTGGGAAGGGCCTGTGTCAGTAAGTGACTGAAGCACAATTCCATGTATACTTCAGCAGGGTTAAGGGATCCAGTGCTGAAGTTCCACACTTTAATAAGACACTAAAAAATTCTAGGCCCATTTTAGAAAAGCGCAGGAGTAGTGTGAGAAGGGACTTTCAAGTTTGACACTGGGGAGCTGGAGTGATAGTACAGTGGGTAGGGCATTTGCTTTGCACGTGGCTGACCCAATTTTGGTTCCCAGGACCCCATGTGGTCCCCCAAGCATTGTCAGGAGTCATTTCTATGTCCAGGAATAAACCCTGTAAATCACGGGGTGTGACTTCTCAAAAAACAAGTTTGACACATTATACAGAATGATGAGTATGTGTGGTACAGTATTGGGGAAATAATGTTCTAGGTTCTGAAATATTACTTGTACTGGCACATGGTTGATCTGATTGAAAATACTCTGTGTATAAGGAAATTATTAAGGGAACACAGAGGTAGCTCCAGTAGGTACTATTGAGGGCCATTGTGAATGCAAAGTCAGCCACTTACTAGTTAAATATATAGACGTCTATGTCTCATTCCCTATGGAGGTCTGGAAGAGTATAAGTAACAGCAATGCAGTTCCATTGTGCCAACCCACAGGAAATAATCTGTAAAGCAGGGTTGAATAAGCGGAGAGTTCTCTTTCACTAATGCTGCTTTCGACATGTCTGTGACATCCAGGCAATTCTTTTCATGTCTAAAATCTTTCATCTCTCTCAAGAACAAACTCCCATGTGAATATTTCATTCATGTTTTTTATGTTATCAATGCCTATTTATATAAACATCAATCTCCAGTAATTTGAAGTCCTCAATAGTAGAAGACAAGGACATAATAAAAAGTGAGAGGTAGTGGTTAAGACTAAATCTTGGTGGTTTCAGAAAAGAAAACATGAGTGAGTGGCAAAATGTTTTTTGAGGGCACCTTGTATGAATGCCCGTATTTGCTCTGATGGAGGGTCTCAAGTGTATACAACTTTAGAAATTAGAGAAATCTAGAGTTTTCTCAGCAGGTAAAAAGAAGCCATTGTTGATTTGGAGAAATGAAATGTATGTTAGAAGTAAACCCACAGCACACTTATTAGGCCATCTTTTTTTTTTCCTCCTCTGCTATTTCTATGTGGCATTAGTACTTCTGTGGCTTACTTTGGGACTAGAAGGATGACACCCATCAGAATGCTCTGATGACAGGTTTTTAAATTTCTGTTTTGTTTTGTTTTGGGCCACACCTAGCAGTACTCATGGGTCACTCCTATTCTCACTCAGCAATTACTCTTGGTGAGCTCACAAGAACCATTGGAGTGCTGAGGATTGAACCCAGATCAGCCACATGCAAAGCAAACACCCTAACCTCTGTACTATATCACTCCAGCCCCCTGCTGACAGATTCTTTAATGGAAAAACAGTCAGAGGAATAAGGGAGTCCACACTAGTCTTTACTTGTATTACAAGATTCTACAATTTAACTCCTAAGTTTTTAGGTCATTGTACAATCAAGTGTGGTTTTAAATATTGTCAGGCAGAGCAAGGGTTCCTGATTTTACTGCCAGCCCTCTGTGTTTAAGGTTGAAGTTGGAAGAACTTCTCTGTTCTTTGAAGATTAGAACTTGGCCTGTCTGGTCACTGCTGGAGCACATAGGAAATGCATTCACAATGCAGTGGGCTCCTTGCAACTGTCTCTGTTATCTACCAGAGTTCGCAGCCCTTGCTGTCTCAGTCGCCTATTGCACAGTCGCCTATTGTACATAACTGGTTTCTGTCCTATTACCTGGGATCACTATCATAGTTAGGTACAGCCTAAAGAAGACATGAATGGATTTTCTCATTTTTCTGTTTTCTGGTGTAGGTGCAGCCAGAGTGCTCAGGGTTTACTCCTGACTTTATGGTAAAGAAATCACTACTAGAGATGCTTGGGGTGTATGGGGTGCCAGAGATTGAATCTGAGCTGGCCACATTCATGACAAGCACTCTACCTGTTACACTGTCCTTCAGCCTCTTACTCTTTTTTTGTGCCTTAAAAGTAAAAATATTATCAGCTGAGCCTGCTGAGACCTTGATAAGAGTTGGTAAAAAGAAAAAGACAAGCTATTGTCATTCCTCTGCTCTGTCAGATGCCATACTTTCATCACTGGGATCCCTTTTGGCTATTTCTCAGATCACACTAGAATGGAACAACTATCAACTAATCCCTGTCAGAATTTTCACTTAGGCACTGGTGTGCACAAACATGTCTGGCATGAGAGCTAATTTTACTGAATTAACTAAATATATTGTTGCCATTGAATGGTTCTAGTGAGTCATGATTTAGCATGTCGCATTTGGTCTTACATTTCTATCCTCAAACTTGGGGTATGTCTCAGAGACCTAGAACTCATGTTTTCATGTGGAAGCTCCAGGTTTAATTCCCATAACTTCATGGTCACTCAAACAGAAGTAGCCCCTGATCACTGCCAGTTGAACCCTCCTGTCGAAAAACCCCAAACATGTATTTGTTTCTCCTTGGGCAGAGCTGTGAGCCATGAAGTGAGTTATAAGCCTTCAGTGAAGGAGCAACAGCAAGTAGAGTTTGGCTGCCTTAGCGCCAGATCTTGCTACAGCTGTCGGCATGTCTGGATAATTCTGTTTTCTGTGACTACTTATGCTTAAGGATTCCTCACACAATAAGTCAGTGGTCCTCAAACTACGGCCCATGGGCCACATATTGTATTTGCTCCCGTTTTGTTTCTTCACATCAAAATAAGATGTATGCAGTGTGCATAGGAATTTGTTCATAATTGTTGTTTTTACTATAGTCTGGCCCTCCAATGGTCTGAGGGACAGTGAACTGGGCCCCTATTTAAAAAGTTTGAGGACCCCTGCAATAAATGATGTTGCACCATTAGTGGGAGTCTCAGATATCATCCTAGGATTCCCAGATGTACTCAATCTAATATTATCAAATTAAATTCCTTGGGTGTCTTCTCCATTTCCTCCATAGAGAAACAATAAGGTTGGGAGATTGAGAGAGAAAAAGACCTACTCCAGAGAACATCTGGATTTTATAAAGAGAAGCTGAGAGTGAAGCTCATTTATAAAGATGCATAGCAAACACCTCTGGTTCCTTATGATCTGTTGAAGTTGGGAGTGCCAAAAAACCTCAGTAGAACTCTCAGTAGACTCTGTCTATGAGAGGAACAATCTTTAGATATGCACTGTCTGTACCAGACGGTTACAGGAACCACAGAAAGTAACATACCAGATGACATTTCTCCAGTGCTTGCCCTGAGTCAAGAGCAGTTCTAAGAACTTCAATTTTAAGATTTTCTTAATTGAAAAGAAGAAAATGAGGCACAGAGAGGCATAAATCCCCCTTTTAAGAATAGTTTTTATTTAGACCAATGTGAATTACAAGTCTTTCACAGTTATGTTTAAGGTACATAGTGCCAATAAATTGGGGCAATTCCTACCATCAGTGTTGGCCACCCTCTGCCCCTGTTCCTAGCATGCATCCCATACCTTCAGCCTTGGCCCCCAAGACTGCTGGTATAACAGGTTTCTTTTGTGTATAGTTTGTTGTGGTTTGGGTCTCTTGATTCCATTGCCATTAACTTTAGGCTGGGTATTTAGGTCTGATCATTTTTTATTTCCACTCAATGCTTATGAGACTGCTTACCTTTGGTATCATCCACTTTTTTTTTCAACTTATGAGGCAAAACAAGATGATTCAAGTTCTAGGGTTCTGTTGAAAAGAAAAAGAAAAAAAGATAAAAATTGGGGAATGAATTTAAATTTAAAAGAGGAAGGAAAAAAAAGAGAAAAAGAATTAACAAAACCAAACTGAACAAAAATAAAAAAAAAGGAAGAGGGGACTGTTGTGGTAAGTTTTTTTTTTTTTCTATTTTGCATGGACACAGTAAGTATTGGGAAAATTAGAAAGGAAATTTCCTTGGCCTAAGAGATACAGAATTTCTCCACCCTTGAAGCATACTGTATTGGGATCTTCTATAGGCTCCAACCATGTTAATTTTGGAACTCCCATGTCTTTTTATGGTGCTAAGAAACATTCTGCTCCATTGTGATTCTCTAAGTCAGTCTTCTGTAATATGAGATCTTGATATTTTTACACAGGTTCTAGGACTAAGTTTATGATAGAGTCTTTCTTTATGGTTCTAGAAGTTCTGTTTAGTCACAGTTGTTGCTGTCAGTCTTCTGCAATTAATGATCTTGGTTTTTGTACAGATGAAAGGATGGAGTATCTTCTGATTTCATCTCACTGTTAGGTGATGAGGTGGGGCAATTGCCTTTAGATCAAGCTGTTTCCTTGTCATCAGGATGTCGAATGAACAGGTCCTGGTGCTAGTTGGTGCCAGTGCTATATTAGGGACTCCCCAGGGGGAGTTTGATTTCTGGTGCTGTTGCAGGGAACTGTGTCAGTTCTAAGGTTGGAATCTAGTGTTTGGGTTTTTAAAGATTTTTTGTTAGTCGATGGCTCAGAGCCAGAGCTGGGATTGAGTGGGTCTGCAGTTCCCTGTCTTCTTTCCGGATCAGGAGGGAAGGCCAGGAGAATTCGCTCTTTTAACTGGCTGCCTATGCAAATAAAAATAAAGTCACAACATGAATATAAAACTTCCATATGTGTAAACTACTTATCTTAGATTGAGGCAATCTTGTGACATTGTTACATCAATAACAGCAACACAGAGTGTCATATGAATTTGAATTCTTGGGTCTGTGGCTGTTTCTGTTTTTCTTTTCTTTCCTTTCTCCTTTCCTTCCCCTCATCTTCATTTTCAATATATTATGTCAAACATCTTTTGTGTTTAAAGCTTTATTTTAATAAGTCTCCAGAGGTAAATAGAACACATGTATGTCATTGTGAATTTGTTGATAGGTATTTCTGCTAAATTGATTTTCTTAATGAGTTATACAAGTTTATACCTTTATATAGACAATGCCTGAAAATCTTCTTATTCAATGCATTTTTATGAATCTCAAGAAAAGTTCTCATTTAAAAATAAATCCCTTTATTTTGAAAAATTCTATAGTTCTCCAGTATATAGGCATTTCATCATTGTTCAGCAACACTGATCCATATTGACTTTTTACCTCAAAATTATTTACGATACAGTATTGTAGATAGATTCAGTACCAATTAAAATACCAAATTAAAATTGTTAATTTTATGTATGTGAATAATATAAATGCAGTATGTGAGTGTGCAAATGTGTCTGGGTACATGCAGGTGTGTCTTTGTACAGTGAGTTCATAGCTCTGACAGAGAGGGCTGCTGGCCTGCACATTAAGGGCTCTTAGAAGCCAGTCAGTGTGTAATGCAAGTCATGCTTGTATCTTAGTGACTGGCCTATAATGGAATCAAACAGTTTGGCGGATAGCTTTTGGACAACCTGAAAGAGAGATTCTACTGCTAGTGTTAAAGTTCAACTTTTAGGGGATGACCAAGGAACTATCAAATCAGCAGTCCAAGACTGCTAGGTAAAATTCAACCTAGTTAGAAAATGGCAGCAATGCCGTTAGAAAAGGCATTTGACTCAGAAAGAGTAGCCCACAAGCTCCAGACAGGTAGCTTGGGAAACCCTGTGACTAAATTATCATATATTAAAACAAAATTGATGGCAAATCCCAGGAGAATTCATGTGCCCCTGTCCTGTCTAGGACCTTAATATGCTTAGTGTTCCCCTTTCAGGACCTGCTCTTCTGCCTTAAAAAAAAAAAAAAAAGAGCACTGCAGTGTTTTGCCTTCGAATGAGCAGTCTGTTGAGAAATTCCTTAATTGGGATTTCTAGGATAAGTCTATTAACCCTTGCACATCCATTTTAATTTCTTTATTTTGTGTTTGCTGTCTTTTGAAATATGGCATGTATGTTTTAAGCTGTCTGATTTTTGTGTTGACCATTTTTTTTATGTGACTCTAATCGTAGCCTCTCCCTGTCCAGTAAGTGACCATGTATCTCCTTCAATTAAAAAAAAAAAAAAAAAAACAATTAGGGGCCCGGGAGATAGCATGGAGGTAAGGCGTTTGCCTTTCATGCAAAAGGTCATCGGTTCGAATCCCGGTGCCCCATATGGTCCCCCGTGCCTGCCAGGAGCAGTTTCTGAGCATGGAGCCAGGAGTAACCCCTGAGCACTGCCGGCTGTGACCCAAAAACCAAAAAAAATATTAGGGTGACTATTCTTCCAAATTTAGTTTGGGTTTTGATTTGAAAACTGATAAGTTAAAAGCTTATTTTTGAATTGACATTGTAGTATTGACTCTTATAATACAAAAGCTTATTTTGTTTCTTCCTGATATTGTTTTTTTTTCTTTTCATAGAGATTAAGCATATTTGTATTTAGAGTTAATTTTTTTTCTATGAACTTCCCCATAATTTTACTGGTTAGTGCCTAGAAGTAACTACATGGTTTCAGTATTAGTTTTGATAAATTGTCTATTATTTAAATATATTAATGTGATAGTCTTCAGCATTATTAGATTTTCTATATATAATCACATACCTGCCCCCCAAAATTCCATATTAATTATACTCATGTTTCTTCCAATTTTACTTTTTTTGTGAGACTAGAAAAATATTAAATGGGGGCCTAATGTGTGCTAACCTAGGACAGACAGTAGTTTGATTCCCATATGATACCATATGGTGTCCCATATGATCCCCAAACCAGGAGTAATTTCTGAGCACTTAACCAGGAGTAACCCCTGAGCATCACTGGGTGTGGCCGAAAAACAAACTAAAAAAGAAAAATATTAAATCTGTCTTTGTCCCTAGAGACAAATACTGAATTTTAAGTATGTATTTAAGATAATCATGGGCCCCTTATATATTGTTTTGCTTTTTCTTTTTGTCTAGCTTAACCCAAGGAAGATTTATATTACCTTCAAGTTGTCTTCAGTTATTGCCAGTAGCAACAGGTCAGAACCACTTCCATTTTTTTCTTTTCTTTTCTTTTTTTTATGGTTTTTGGGCCATACCCAGTTATGATCAGGGGTTACTCCTGGCTATGTGCTCAGAAATTGCTCCTGGCTTGATTGCCGGGGTTCAAACCATGATCCGTCCTAGGCTAGTGTGGGCAAAGCAAACACCTTACCGTTTGTGCCACTGCTCCGACCCCAGAACCACTTCCATTTCTGTGATAAACCAGGTCCTAATTTTTCAGCTGTGTGATTTAATTCTTAAGGCAATGAAAGAAAATGACTTTGAGCATAAGTTTTTATTTTTACTCATTTTTGGTATATTTATGTTATATTAAACTATTGTATCCTTTTTGGAAGAAAATATTGATTTTACATTAAAGCAATTTAAGATAGATTATTGAATTTTTCTTTGATTCTGAATTATAGGCCATAATATTCTCCAGAAATATGGAATCATAAATTTAAGATATGATAAGAGTACTAGTTGGCTTGATGGAGAGTATATTTACACACATATATATATAATAACTATTTTATTATATATTTTTCTTTTGTAATTGGGGGAAGATTATTGAATTTTCAGTCTTTCTTTTATGCAGAACTGGTAATAAAAATACCTGAATTTTCTCAAGCACTCAGCACATGTCAGACACTGTTCCATGGGTTTAAATTGATTTTTCCATTTATTATGTAAGAAAGGGGCTTTTAGGGCCAGAGAGATAGCATGGAGGTAATGTGTTTGCCTTGCATGTAGAGGATGGTGGTTTGAATCCCGGCATCCCATATGGTCCCCCAAGCCTGCCAGGAGCGATTTCTGAGCACAGAGCCAGGATTAACCCCAGAGCACTGCTGGGTATAACCCAAAAACTGGAAGGAAAAAAAAAGAAGAAAGGGTCTTATATAGGTGAGGAAAATACAAATATAGATATATGTATGAATTGCCTAGAGGTTATTGATAATAGGAAGCAGAGCTGGGATTTGAATCTAGACTGTTAAACTACTGAGTTCTTTTATTTTTTAAAAATATTTTTATTAATACCACAGTTGTAGTCAATTTTATACTTATATTTCTTTAAAGATTGCTAGGTCACACATAATTCAAAACCCACACAGCAGTTAGAAGTGTGTTGCCTTCCCAAACAATCCTTAACTGTATGCAAGTAGTATCCTATGCAGTAAAATTTAAATATGTACCATTTTATATTTAATATGTCACATTTGCATAGCAAAATGAAGCACATTTAATATAAGCAGACATAAATGCTTTCCACTTTTGAGCTTTTTCCATACATAGTTTGAGTGAAAAGGTTTTCACAGTCACATTCTAAAAGCTACACATAAAATAGCTTCCAAGGAGCAAACAATACCACTCTGGACTCACTTGCTCTATAGGATCTGCTTCATTCTATATATCTTCAAGTAAATTAATTCTTTTAAAATACTAAACACTAGGATATAATAGTTCAACCTTTGTGTTTGTATACCTTTGCCAACAGACACAAACAGGAAAACACATGACATGAAGCTGTAGGTCAACACACATGTTGACCTAGTACATGATTTGATGTCACAGACCGATTGATCTTGACACAATGAAATCTTCTGGGGTCCCTTGAATGCTATGTGTCAGGGTTGATTAATGAGTAACAGAGGCCAAGGAGACAAGTTGGGTTCTAGCTCTGTTCTATTTATCCAAGGCACAAGGTGGAATACTTATACTCAATTTCTTGACAGATCATACGGCTAATTTACAAAAAAAGCATATGGGCAAATTATTCAAGGCATATTTCTGATGTTTCACTTTTGAGGCTGCTTCTAGTAGCAAGATCAGTTGAGAATTGTTTTTGTGTTTTGCATACTGAACTGGGGACTGAAATGCTAACTTTACTATGGCTGCACATAGGCCAAGAGCAAAGTTAGATATGAAGGTGAGTAATTATTCTGTAAGACTAAATAAAAATACTTGAATCCATGCAAATGTTCCTGATAAGGTGTGTTTATAATATCTAAGAAGTTTTTGAGAGGCTCTAAGAAAAATGATTAATAATCATTAAAGAATATTTGAATTCATGTAAATATTATATCTGAGAAATCCTCGAATATCAGCTGAAGGTATGTCTCAACTAATATTTATGTTATATCCCTTTATTATCCGAATGCCTCATGGAAGGCAACCAAGGTTTTTACAGGGACCTAATGCCTATGAGTACAGGTTATTTTTTCAACCATCTTTTCTTTTTTTCCCCTATTTTTAATATAATTTAATTCCAAGATTTAATATGTATATCTATCCATAAGGTGGACTCCAATTGCAGGGTCAGGTTGATATGAGAGTGAATTTTCTCCCACCTGGCTACTAGCTAAAGCCATTATATTAGGAGAATAAAATCACTCATACAGGGATGCTCCTTGACAAGTGTCAATAATAAAAAGCAGTTCATTGTAGCGTCTTTTCTGCCACATTTGTTCAAAAACATCTGCAAGTTCTATGTTGGTAATTTCTTCAGAATCTTGAAACTTTAAGAATCCATTCCCACCATGTCCTGTCATATAAATAAGAATATTGCTCCTATCATCAGAAAGATGATGTTTTGACTGAGGAGTACTAGGTGGGACCCGTCCAGTTAATACTCATAAAAAATTCTCCACAGTTACCTCATAGCTCCAGTAATCTACTTCCATATCATCTCCATACATATTTAATTCCATATTCTTGTGACTAAATACTGTGGCTGGTTTGGGATTTCTGGGGTTTTATGCCATAACATCTGCAAGCATCAGAACAATGTGACTGTCAGGAATGCCTAATTCTCTTGACACTTCTATAAACTGAAAGAGTATTTACAACATGTCGATAATTAAACCAAAATCGAGATGTACACACCAAAACAGCTCAGTTGTTTGTATGGCACTTCTAAAGAAATGTTCTGCTTGATCCTCGATCTGACTAGTGGCCAAGCTGCTGAACGACAAAAGCAACAACCTTGACAAGACAGTCAGCTGCCGGTGCAAGGAAGAGCAGGAGGCCACCATGTTTGCGGTTCAGAGCTTCAGCTTTCGCTTGGGTGGAGCTAATTATCTTTTCTTTTTTTTAAAAAATATCTTTATTTATACAATTTGATTACAAACATGATTGTAGTTGGGTTTCAGTCATATAAAGAACACCCCCCCCCCTCCTTCACCAGTGCAACATTCCCATCACAACATCTTTTCTTACAGGTGCTACATTTTTCAAACCTCCTCTGGCAAGTACAGGCTACTTTGTAAAAGTTCCTGTAATAACAGACAGCTTAAAAAAAAAAAAAGACCCTCCCTTTGACAATTAGAACCTAAGTAAACTTGGTGCCTTCCTAGATCTCAGGATATGTTAACATGTAGGTACCCCTGTACCTTGCACACCCAGCTTCGCATGTCTTACTGCAGAGGGGCATACCTGGCAGTGCTAAGGACAAACTGAAGACGGTGGCAGGTAACGGCAGAGGATAGCAGGGAGAAGTTGCCCTGGAAGGCTCTGTCGTGCCCGAGGCCCATGAACTCCAGATCCCTGTACAGGAAGCACCAAAATCCGAGAATAACCTTCTTGAGAGCCTGTCCAAATCGGCGAGATACCAGGTTCTGACTCTCAAAAAGCTGCGGAAATGCAGCGATAAGATGCCACATTGACAGCGAACTCCAGGCACTGGAAGTCTAATGATATCTACAAGCCCCTACAAGACAAGGTCCAGGAGCTCAGCCAGGAGGTGGACTGAGCATGGGCCTTAAAGGGGGAGTGGATGATGGCAATGAGAAGGGGAGTGATGATGATAAGGCGCTGCCAGGCATGAGGGCCACCACTCAGCGGCACATGGTGCTGCCAAGAGAGAAACTTGGGGTGGAGAGATTGAGAGGACCTACGTAACAAACACAAAGCTGCTAGAGAACTCCAAAAAGGTTTTGCACTGTGAATCAATTCTGATGTTCCAAAAACTATATCGGATTGCAGCAGACTCTGGCCAGTCAGACTCAAGTTTTATTTTCCTTAAAGAGTAAAAATGTTTTTAAAAACAATCCTCCATCTTTCCTCTGAAGACCCAACTTAATGAAGCATGTCAAAAGGCTGTGATTGCTGTCAGCTGCATCCACTCATCACACCACATACCCAAGGCCTCCAAGTGCATACCCAATGCACCCAATACCCAATGGTCCAGTGAAGAGGCATCTCCAACTTCATCTCATCTTTCAGACTTTGCTTTTATAATATGGACATCAGCATTGCACTTTAGATGAGGGAGAAAACGAGGCAGCTCTGATGGACATACTGCTGGTGGGACATATGTTCTCAGTTTCAGTATTCAGAAACTGAATATATGGTGAGTTGCAGGGGTCAACTTTAGAGAGGCAGCTGACTGCAGCCACCTGTTGCTCCGTGCCACCAAAGCTCAAGTCAGAACCAGTCTTATGGAGATTGGCTCCACCATCAGTTGCTACCTGCTGGAGAGATCTCCTTCCCTCATCCCTGGTCACAGAGTGTTCCCTTAGTGTACCAGTGGGTATGACCCATCTCTCAAACCCCATAAAATGTAACTCTTCAGAACTAAATATCCAAGCCAAAGTCAACAACAACGGAATCAAAAAACCCAAACTCTTAACAATCTAGACTTTAAATGGGCCTGTTATTCTGGCAGGTTAGCGGGGGGTAAAGGGTGGTGGTGAAATCTACTCTAGAAACATGTTGGAGGGAGGTTGACACTGGTGATGGGATTGGCCCTGATTCATTGTCTGAAACCCAACTATGAAGGACTTTGTAAATCACTATGAAGGACTTTGTAAATATGGTGCCCCTAATACTGTAGAGTGTGGTCCAAAAGTAGAAAGAAAGAAAGAAAGAAAGAAAGAAAGAAAGAAAGAAAGAAAGAAAGAAAGAAAGAAAGAAAGAAAGAAAGAAAGAAAGAAAGAAAGAAAGAAAGAAAGAAAGAAAGAAAGAAAGAAAGAAAGAAAGAAAGAAAGAAAGAAGAAAGAAAGAAGAAAAGAAAGGTTTCAATAAAATAAAATTTAAAGAAAATATATCTGTTTTCATAATGTCAGGTATATTTTTAACTATAGAAAAATTTAAGACAGAATTTATAAACATCTTTATGAACATCTTTGCATCTGGGTTCTAGAGTTACTAGTTCTTGTTTCCAATTTTTAAATAAAAAACTAGAACCCATACTGTTGTATATCATAATCCCACTTTCTCCTTTCTGTTTGCTTTGGGGCCACACTTAGTAGTGCTTAGCATAGCTTCACCAGTGATTACTCCTGAAGGCATCAGGGAACTCTCATAGTGCAGAGGGGGTTATATCTAGGTCAGTCAAGTGCAAGGCAAGTGCCTCACTACTACCTTGTCTGGACTTCTCATTCTTTTTTCTTTAAAACAAAATCTTATAGCTTCCACGTAAGAACTTCATGTAAGAAGTTCTTACACTTTTACTTTATTTTTAAATTTTATTTTATTGAAATAATTGTGATCAATAGAATCCTTCATGGTTGAATTTGAGATATACAATGAGTCAGTGTCAACCTCCCTCCACCAATGGCCCCAGATACACTTTTACTTTAAAGAAACTTTGATATATATGTATATATAATATTGATCATTTTATATGCATAAACAAAACCTCATTGCTATAATAATAAAAACAATGACTTGCATTTAGAAAGGTGTTTAATTTCTCCAGGAGTGACCCCTGAGCACTGCCGGGTGTGACCCAAAAACCAAAAAAAAAAAAAAAGAAAGGTGTTTAATTTCAAATGCTTTGCTTCCATGAACTCATTTAATTTTTATAACTGTCGCATGGATTATATACACTAATTGTGCCATGTATTAGGATGAAAAGACTGAAGCCCAGAAAGATTTAATGGCCTGCTCAAGAACCTCAGCTATAAGTAATAGAGCCACTGCCTTCGTAGAGCTAGCATTGTCCTATTAGGTAAAGTAAACCAATTCATGTATGGCCAGAGAGATAACTTAGTGCAGGAGTTTGTTTGTGGGAGGCCCTGGTTTGACTTTTGGAAGTGCTACCCTGAACACTGAGTAAGTTGCCGCTGAGAAGATAAGGGATAACCTGAAATTCCCCACCCCCACAAATGAGGATCCCATAAATGCCATCATGTGGACAATATAAACATTTTTTTACTTTTCATTGTCTTTGAGATTCTGTTTACTTTACAATTTTCTCTTTCTTCATTCTTATATTAATGAACAGTATAGCAGGTAGAGTGCTTGCCTTGCATATGGCCTACCCAGGTTTGATCCCTAAAACCACACAAGGTCTCTGGAGTCCCACCTGAAATGATCCCTAAACTTAGAGCCAGGAGTAAGCCCTGAGCACAATTGGCTGTGACCCAAACCCTCCACTTACAGCTATCCCAGCCTTTCCCACAAAATATCCTGAGCAGATTTGAAAACTGTCAGTAAGTATGATTTCTCCTCTCTGGCTTCTCCTGGGACAATTTGGTAGAATCTAAGGACTGGACACTAGCTGATATCTTCTGGTATTTGGTGAAATTTTACTTCTCCCTCTGTCAACTTTAAGACCTTGGGCTAAACAGAATCTCTCTTTCTGGTCCTCTGGCAGGCAGGAATTTGTAGATGCATATGTGAATTATGTCTTCCAAATCTCAGTTCATGAATGGTACACGGCTTTCTCCAGCGGCTTCCTCAAGGTGTGTGGTGGCAAAGTGCTTGAGCTCTTCCAGCCTTCGGAACTAAGGGCCATGATGGTTGGGAACAGCAACTACAACTGGGAGGAACTGGAAGCGGTAAGCAGCTAAGAGACTTTTTCATTTGAGGAAGGAGTACTGGCAGCAGATTACTGTGCCCAGGACATGATTTCTTGCCAGGCATTTCAGTGGTTTATTCCTAATCTCAAATGCAAATGCTGTTCAAATATTTGCTCTAATATTACTCTTTTTTTTTGTAAATTCTTCTCTTTTATTTTTTGGACAGACTGCTGTCTACAAGGGTGATTACTCAGCCATACATCCAACTGTGAAACTATTTTGGGAAACTTTTCATGAGTTTCCGCTGGAGAAAAAGAAGAAGTTTCTCTGTAAGTATTAGTGATTCAATATGGAATCTATTTGTCTACAAATTAATCTTGCTACTGATAGAGGAAGATATGCTCCAAGATTAGTTCTACTCTTTAAAATAGTATGGACCAACGCACTTACCTTGCATGCACCTGAGCTGGGTTCGATTCCTAGCACTCTATATGGTCCTCTAACCCCCACCAGGAGTGATCTTGAGTGCAGATCTGAGCACAACCAGAATTTAGCTGGTTATGAAACTCCTTAATTAGATTTAAATTATGTCTTTTGATTTAGAAGAAGAGCATTTAGCACCAAATAGATAGCACAAGGGCAGTAGCTTGACTTCTATAGGGCTGACACCATATCCCGAGTACTACAAATGGTACCACATATAGTCTCCTAAACTCTGCTAAGAGTGATTATTGATTTCAACCTTGGAATAAGCCCTGAGCCCTGCCAGGTGTGGCTCAAAAATAGTAAAGGGCGGGGCCAAGGAAGGCAGAGAGTCCATATTCACATTAATAGAAGATTTTACTTTTTTATGCTTTTTAGTGTTTTGGGGGGGCACAGCCTGCAATGGCCTCTCCTTTCCCCCCTCTTTTGCTCCCCTCTCCCTCTTTGAAATGACTCTATATCACAAGAGTAAAATGTCTTATCTTAGAATCACCACTTATAGTACAAGAAAATGGAGAAATAGGGAAAGAAAATGAAGTAGATTTTAAATGGAATTGACTTTTCATGGTGGTACATGCACAAACACTAGTACAAGGAGGACACTGACAGTGACATGACCATGGTCTTCTAGTTTCCTCCTGAAATATGTTTCTTTTTTTCTGCATCACTAATTCCTTTGCTGTTTGATTTTTGGGAAGGTTGATGCTTTTTATGTTCAAGTTTCAATCTCTTACCATTTCAAGCGTACAATCAGGCTTTAAATATAGACTGAAAATATAGATTTATATATATATATATATTATATATATATGAAACCAAAGAATAGAATCACAGAACAGAAAAAGAGGCTTTCAAGATTTCAATACATAGAAGACGGAGCTTAATGCTTCACAGAAACACTAAACATGCAGTGATGTTTGGAACAGTTTTTTCCAAAAGGATTTGAGAATTAGTACCTGCTGGGGTGGCAGCGGTGGTCCTAATAGAGGCCTTGCCATCCTTTCTGCCTTGATTGAAATCATCAGGCATACTATGTCCTGATGAAATCAGGGATGTGGTCAGAGGCTTGAAGATACTCTCATTGTGGTCTCCTAAGCCTAGCTTCTGCTTATCCAGAACTATGGAAGGGAGGTATAGACTTATCTAGAATTGCAGCTGTCATTGCTTTTCTCAGAGGGACTCCTCTATGTCACTTGTTCCCCTGTAGAGTGCATTTCTGGTGTGCTGATCTGATTGAGTGCACCTCAAGATTCAGCTGCAACTCCTCCAGGAACTGGAGGAGATGGCAAGCTTGTTTTGGGAGCATGGCTGGCATCGGTCAGGTCTTGATGCAGATTCCAGCTTCATTACTTGCTTTGCAGCCTGAAGGTGGTGCTTAGGTCTTCTGCAGTTTCCTCTGCAGAAGGTGGAAAAACCACCACTGGACTAATCCGCCTGGGGAGACTAAAATGATTTGCTAGAAATCCTTCATGCAGAGTGACACTGGGTATTATTTTGCAAGCAATACAGCCTAGGATAGTTTGCCCTCCCAGGATATGACTAATAACTTTTTTTCTTTTCTGAACTCTTTTGGCTCTTGATAAAAATATGCCTTGCATGATGAGCTCCCATGCTCCATCTCAGGTACTACATGATACCACGCATGGCCACACACACACACACACACACACACACACACACACACACACACACACACAAAACACTTATTATATAGCCTTAGAGTCAGGTATTCTTATTTGTGAAATCCTGGATAGACCTTGAGGGCATTAATACTAAGTAATTCAAGTAAAGAAAGACAAATGTTGTTATGATTTATCTTTTTGTTGAATTTAAAAAATGAATCAAAACTCAGCAAATTAACTGGTGGTTACCTAAGAGGAAGGAAAAATGGTTGAATGAGATCAAGAAGTAGAAAGTTCCAGTTATTAAATGAATACATCACTGGCTACAGTGAACAGCATGGGATTTCTAAGTTATTAAAATATTTCAAATTTGAAAAATTGCTAAGACCAGAGGGAAAATAGATGGAAATTGTGGCAGTTTTTTCTTGTTTTATACAAATAAATGTCAATCAAGTACACCTGAAATAATAATCTATGTGTGTTTTACTCAATTCATCATCTTATGCTTTAAGAATAACCCACCCCATGCCTCTTCCACAAAAGATAAGGATTAGAAAAGCTTTTTCATTTAAGGATCACAAGTTACTATTAATGCAATACTTTCTAGCACCTGGAAATAACAGAACGTCTTCTGTGAGTCCCAGGGTATTCTGCCTGCCTTCTGCTCTGTGTCTTAGAGGTGTACAGGAGCAGCTTCCAATAAGCAGTACTAGTAATGCCCATTCCTCTCTCCACAGTGTTCCTGACTGGCAGTGACCGCATCCCCATTTATGGCATGGCGAGCCTTCAGATTGTCATACAGTCTACAGCCAGTGGAGAGGAGTACTTGCCTGTGGCCCACACTTGCTACAACCTTCTTGACCTCCCCAAGTACAGCAGCAAAGAAACCATGAGAGCACGACTAACCCAGGCGCTTGACAACTACGAGGGCTTCAGTTTGGCTTGAGGTTCCCTGGTTTGCCCTAGATTTCTCTCCCTTCCTCCGTGTCCACATGAGGACTATACAAAAAACCGGAGGGAGGGAGCTCTATTTTTGTATTGTACTAGTGGGGTGGGACTTTTGAATTCTGAGCCTGATTATTGTGTTTTTTGGGGGTTGTAAGCTGTGAGCAATCTTTTTGAACAATCAGGGCTTGGTATGGGGTGAAAAATTGACTTTTATAGTGGGAAGTTTTTGATTTTGAAATCAAATTTCTCCATATTACTTGCACTTGTGCATATATTACACTCTGCTGGATAAAATGGCAGTGGGTTTTTTTTTTATCTCTGATTCTTCAGCATCTCTCCACCCCCATCTGCCCTCACATTGCTTCCTTGTTCTTCTCTGATCTTCTCATTCCTTGGCAAGAATGACTTTGATTTACCATTTCCTAACCTGCACATCAGATGGAAAGTCTCTTATTTCAGCCTCAGAAATGCTCCTGGCTGGTTGTAACCTCATCAGACTCAAGGAGGAAAGGATTACCTCAGAAATTCCCAATTCTGACCAACTGAATCTGGGTCCATTACTTTAATAGAACACTCGACAATTGAGGTTAACTTTGAGGGAATGCATCTTACTTTCTAAACAGGTGAGGGGAAAGGGACTTAGGATGTAGCAGTTTTCCAATGATTCTTTCTCCTTAAAAATGTGCAGAGTAGGTGGACATTGTAGCTGAGCTTACCTGCCTTTGTTATGTTTCTCAGCCACATCCCTTTGAAAATAAAGTGAGGTGATATGCCCTTGTCCCCTTCTCTTATGTCACTTTTGGGGCAAGTAGTTTTGAAAAGTATCTTCTCCAGGAAGAGTTGAAATAATACAATTTTTTGCCTCTTTTCCTATTATTTTATATCTTCTTCTACCATATTATCTTCCTTCCCTCCCCTTTGTTTCATTCTTCTCTACTTCATTCTAATCTGTTACTTAAGCTCATCTACCTTTTTCTCCTCCTTCTACCAGATGCATGCATTTTTAAAAAATTTGTATTTAAGATGCAAAATTTCTACTCATATTTTGTTTGTCCTCTTCCCAAATTGCTATGACTGAAGGGTATTCTTTATTATAGGGCTTTTGTTTTATTGTATTCAAAATGTTTGTTTACAATGCAATTTCAGGGGGAAATTGTGTTTAAAGCAAATATATGTATATCTAAAAACATAACATGCTCAACTCCTTTCATCATGGGACAAGAAAATTCTACCTGACTGGGAAATTCATGTCAGCTTGATTTTAATCCCTAGTTGCTAGAGAAAGACTTATTTATATAAAAAGAAGTATTTATGAAACATGATTCAGCATCAAATCTCAATGAAGAATTGTAGATTTTTGCTTTATCTTTTGGTTTTTAAAACTTCTTCCAATTGCTGAATTGGTAGTTTTTCAGTCTTTATAAAACAAGATTTAAAAGATATACAGTTATATGAAATGTTTATTTTCTATGTGTGTGCATATAGTTCAATATTATGCAATAAAATTGGTGTTTTAACTTACCACTATCTTTACTTTACTTTACTTTACTTGAAGAGTAGGCATTCAGTTGGAAAACTCACTCATCATCCTATATTCACTCATCATAAAATTCCATAGAGAGTCACATTTGGTTCCTTCCAGAAGAAACTAGAAACCAGTGTGGGGAGATGGGGAGGTAAGCTGATGTAGGTTATATTAGACAGATGGGATTTCTGAAAGTTGTGATGGGTTTTACGGCATGTCCAACTTTATTGTGATCCTAGGCATCCAAATA
Source organism: Crocidura indochinensis (assembly GCA_004027635.1). Lineage (NCBI taxonomy): Eukaryota > Metazoa > Chordata > Mammalia > Eulipotyphla > Soricidae > Crocidura > Crocidura indochinensis. Next base: position 28,365 of record PVKC010003789.1, read on the forward strand.
TGGTCCTCTAAATACTGCCAAGAGTAGTTCCTGAGTATGGAGCCAGGAACATGTCAGGTATGGCTCAACAAAAACAAAAAAAGTTAAGATGTTCTAAATTTGGGGTGGGAGATAAGAGATAGTAACATGGCTTGAACCTGCTTTTATGAAGGAAAATGTGAATGGGGACAAATCTGAAGTCACTGGAATGGGAAGACAGAGCAGAGACAACGGAGGTAACAGTAAAGGGAGAATGAGATGCTTGAAGAAGATGGACTTAAGGAAAGGTGACCTGAAAGGAGAAAAGGAGACATGCTCGGGTTGAGTTAAACTCTTTAACCTACTTTACAAAGGTGTGAGAAACGCAACATTTTTAAGTAAAGACTATAATGTAAAAACATTATTTTACCAGATTTCATATTGATTTATCCATAACAAAGAGGACTAATTTTCTACTAATAATTGTATTCAAGCATTTAATTATGTACATATGGATTAAGTTTGAGAGACATTAAACCCTGCCATATTTAGTCTTTTAAATATGTGAAAGGAAAAAATACTTATGGAGAGCTCTGGAGTTTACTTAATAAATTCCCAGCAGAGGGCCAGAGAAATGATACAGTTGTTGGTCTTGCACTTGTCACGCACACAGCTGATGTGGAATTGATTCCCGGCACTACATATAGTCCCCAAGCCCACCAACAATGATTCCCTAAGCACAGAACTAAGGAGTAAAACCTGACCACTGCCAGGTGTGACTCCTAAACAAAAATTAAAAAAGAAAACATCTAGCTCAGAGCTACAACAAAATCTGAGATTCCTGCAGCAAAAGGAACAGTCATCTCATGTCTTAAGCAAGTGTTGCTCAGTGCCAAAGGGAAGCTACCTAGTGAGAAAAAAAAACCTCCCCCAGTTGGGATCAACCAACAACTTATACAGCATTTGGGGCATTGAACAAAGGGTTCACTTAAGGTACATCCCACCAAGACATTGGTATAGTGGAGGAAAATACATCTTGAAACACAGAGTTGTGATCACATTTCTTTGACTGTGTGGAAGAAATCCACAAATAGGCAGATAGAGCCCCTGCAGGTTCTAGCAGTTTTTATCTCACTGCTCTTTGTGTTTGTGGGCATTAGCTATAGGCCCCTGTCTGCCCTCACCACCCACCTTACAAACGGGACCTCAGGAACTATGCTGGCAGCTAGCCTAGCCTCAGCTACTCTGTGAGTACATGATAACAACCCATATGGGGGGCTTTCCTCTCCTGTATTGCAGCCAACCTGAGAACTGACCCTAGATTATTCCACTGCATCTCTCACATCTGGGAGGAACTTGGAAACCACTTAAGAATATGTCAGCAGCCAGACTAGGGTCCTTTTTATTTTTCTCTGTATAAATTTTTTTTTCAATTAATGGTATTTACTTTTATGGTATTAAATACCAAATTTTGTTAGTAAATATCATCTGGTATTTATTTTACCAATAAAAATTGCTATCAATTTTTATTGCCTGTATATGCACAACAATACTCATAGAACTAAATTCACAATAAAATGAATAGAAGAAAAAAATCATTACAGGCAAGAGGAGGGGACATAGATTTTTCCTGCTGCTAGAACAGAAACAGGGAAGCTTATTTTTTTGGGGGGGGGGATACCTGGCGGTGCTTAGGGGTTACTCCTGGCTATCTGCTCAGAAATAGCTCCTGGCAGGCACAGGGGACCATATGGGATGTGGGGATACGAACCAACCACCTTAGGTCCTGGATTGGCTGCTTGCAAGGCAAACACTGCTGTGCTATCTATCCATCCCCACTTGTAGATTCTAATCAGGGACTCCCTTCTGTTGCTGGCCTATGACACTGGGCTTCCTTGCAGCCAGCCCCTCCTGCTCTGCACTTACATGTAGACATCTTGATGCCTGTCACTGGACATCACTGTTGGACACCTGTGTCAGCCAGGATAGATAATGCCTACTAGCCATCCGGTCTCCTGCCCCACTGTTGGGCCTGGCCCTTGCTGCCTGCCTTGATACCCTCCACATGTGTCTGCAACTAGCTTGCCACCAACCCTGCCAAGGCACCAATAGCTACATATCACTAGGTCCAGTCGCTGTGCTGCTCATGGTCTATAGCCACTGAGGAGCCTAACAACCACTGAAGCTAGATTCCCTTGCATCCTCACCAGGGAGCTCAGCTTGTCTATGCTGTGTGTGCCAGCAACCATTCCCAAGAGCATCACATATTGCTACCATGTGTTGCCTCCATGGGCAAAAGTCTTAACTTCCTGAAATGAGTCCATAAAGTATGCAAAAGGTGTCTGCTTCTTCAAGTGCACTGACACCTATAGCACCATGGAAATCCAGAGTCACACAAACCTCTTCTCAGAACAGAAATACAATAATTGGTTCCAAAGAAATGCAGATTCAGGAAGTCCCTGGCAATTAAAATAATGATTCTAGGGTTTTTTTAGCAATAGTACAGCAGATAGGGCATATGTCTCATATGTGGCCAAGCTGGATTTGAGCCCTAGTACCACACATGGTTTCACAAGACCGCCAGGTGGTTCCTGAGTGCATAGTTAGGAATAACAAGCATCACCAAGTATTGTCCAAAGCCAAAAAAAGTTCTAAAATTGCTGAGAGAACAGTTATCCAGAAAATAAAATAAAAATTAAAAAAATCTGTAACTCATTCACTGCTAGTAGGAATGCTGTTTAATCCAGCATTTCTGGAAAACAATATGGATATTCCTTAAAAAATTGGACATTGAGCTCCCTATGATCCAGCAATATCACTCCTGACCACAAAAGCAATATAGTAATACCCTCTGTACTCCTAGGTTCTCAGCAGCATTTATTACAATAGCCAGTATCTGGAAACAAGATGCCTGACAACAAATGAGTGGCTAAAGAAACTGGTACATCTATACAATAGAAACTGGTACGTCTATACAGCTCTTAGAAAAAATGCAGTCACGAAATGTGCTTATACATCGATGGATATGGAGACCATTATGTTGAGTGGAATAAGTCAGATGGAGAAAGATAAGCACAGTGTCTCACTCATGTGGGATTTAAGAAAAATGAAAGACAGTATAATAATACCTAGAGACAATAGAGATGGGGGATGGAAGAACCAGTTCATGTTAAGAAGCTTATCACAAAGAGTAGTAAATGCACTTAGAGAAATAACTACACTCCTAATATGTATGACAATGATAGAGAAATACAATGCTTGTCTTGAAGACAGGCAAAGGGTAGTGGGAAGAAGGAAATGGAGGAACAATGGTGGCAGGAAAGTTGCTCTGGTGAAAGGGTGTGTGCATTTTATGGCTTAAACCCAATTATGAACATGTTTGCAACCATGGTGCTTAAATAAAATTATATTTTGAAAAGTAAAGAAAATATGTAACAAGGGGAAATATTTTTAATTTTGGAACTGAAAGTGCAGTGATTGAAGAATTCAGTAAAGAACTTCAGTAAAGATATCAACTTCATCTTTAGTTTCAACATCCAATAAGCAAAAGAAAGAGTCGATGAACTAAAAGATCATTGAAACCAGAGAAAAGGAATGAACACCTAGAAACACCATCAAGAAAAGGTTTGGGAAGTTGTCTTAACATTAGAGACCTCAAATGTGTAAAGCCTAAGGTTCAGTCACCACATTAAGAAAAACAAAAAGCAACGTGCATACCTTTGGAATCATAGGAAGAGAAGAAAATGAAAGTGAAAAGCTTATGTAAACAAATAATTGCTGAAAACTACTCAAACCAAAATAGATTTGGGCATCTAGGTTTATGGAAGGAAAAATTTCATTTGAAGGTTGTACAGCTGTCAGAGCATTTGGCTTGTATGACAGCAGCCAAGATTTAATCCCTGGCATTCCATATGGTCCCTGAGTCCACCAGGAATGATTCCTGAGTACAAAGCCAGGAGTAAGTCCTGAACACTGCTGAGTGTAAGTCCCCTTTCACCAAAAAAAACTTTTCAGTTGAAAATACTTTCCTCTCAGATACAAAATCAAGTCACTTAAAATAAAAAACAATTCAAAAAATCAGCGAGAGGAGAAAATTTCTCATGCAAGAGAACTGCAAAGAAAACTCCCCACAGAGTTTCTATAGACTTGAAGAGAACTAAATCTGGAAGTATGTGAAGAAAGCCTTCCAGTTAAGAACACACCCTGCTTTTACCCAAACAAAGACTTTTTTCCAGCGTCCTCTTTTCTTTTCACTTGTCTCTTTGACATGTCTACCTAGACTATATTAACTTTTGTATCTCACTCAACTCTCCCCCACCAGATTTGTATTTGAACTGGTAAATAGAGGTTTCAGGTTGGTGGGCCCAGAGACCTTGAGGCAAGAAGCCACCAAACTCCATGATTCTCTCCCTCGTGACTGTCATGGTTTATTAATTCTTCGTGGCTAATCTGCTTCAGACCTGCTCACCCAGGGCTGGAAATATGGCATGTTGACATCCCAGTATCCAGTTTTCAGCATCTTTATAACTGTAGGCCTGTGAAAATACCAATATCTTACATATATCTAAAGCAAAATTAAAAATAAATTAATATGGGGCCAGAGAGATAGCTTGGAGTTAGGGTGTTTGCCTTGCATGCAGAAGGATGGTGGTTCGAATCCCGGCATCCCATCTGGTCCCCCGAGCCTGCCAGGAGCGATTTCTGAGCATAGAGCCAGGAATGACTCTTGAGCGCTGCCAGATGTGACCCAAAAACCAAAACAAAATATTACATAGTATAGTATATAAAACTATATATGTGTGTGTGCATGTTTATCATGGTATTTCTACACACTTTGCATTTCAGCTTGTTGCTGAAAGGACAACATATTAAAAATAGCTACAGCCGTGGAGTCTCCAGTCGCTGGCACCAAAATCCCAATTGAGCCCTCCCAAGAGAGGTTTATGGGAAACACTCATGTACTCTATATCTCCCAAACTGAGTACACTTCAATTTATACCAAATGGTTCTAGACAGATTGATCCTACCATTTCTTTCCCTTTGAAAATGTACAGCCCCCAAACCAGAAGAACAACCCAACAAACTAGTTTGCAGTATTTCTGTCAGACTTAGATAACCTCACTTACCTAGAATAAATAAACCCTAAAACAGATATACCTTTAACCAGAACTTATACAGTTAAACAGACCACTTTTTTTAAACACTCTGAAACTGCAACATTCCAACCCACCAAAGGAAAAGAACAATGGGGAAACTAAAGAAGACACCTACAACTGGGATATGGAGAGAAATACTAGCAAATTTCCAAATTGTCCAAAGCGCACGAGCCTTATAGATACAGACCTAAAATCAACATTTAATGTCTTATCAGTGGAAATCAAGGAATCACACCTGCAAAATTAACAAATACATAGATGAATAATTCAACACACTCAAAGAAAAATGTCAAAAGATGAAAGAATTCATATCAATGGAAATAAGGGAACTAAAAAAACATGCTAGCAAACATAACTACATATATGGAGGATCTCATGGATGAACTCAAAGACAAAATACAAGCCAGCAACAGCAAAGAAGTCAAGAAACAAGAAACAAAGCATTGGAAGAAAATTACGGTACTTAATGAACAAAGACGAAAGAAATGGTCTACTATTTATAGGAATCATAAAAAAAGAGACTGGTGTACAAATTCAAGAGTCATGCAGGAGATGCACTGAAGAGAAGGTGACAGGCCCTATTCACTGAGTATGCTTTTGCAATTAAATTGTTTCTATTTAGTCTATTATATCACAATGCCCACATTATTAGTTTGCTTTCGGGAAAGGAATCTGGATGCTTGAGACAGGTAGATGATCTACATGGGGTAGATTTCTCTTACAGTGCTCACTAGCATATTTCTTAGTACACTATATGTGAAAATTATGATTGTTCTAAAATGCTCCATGCACAACATGACTCCAGAAGCTTTTCTTTAGCAAAATTTACTCTCATCATTGGTGAAATGCCTAGAAATTGGAAAACCGTTCCCCCTGATGTGCTGGCCTCATATTTTTTAAGTGCTCTGACCCATTACATTAGGGTCAGTCCTTCAACTGCAATCTTTGAATAGATCTCCAATGTCTGTCAATATGTGTGTGAGTGTGAATGTGGTAGACTGCTCTATGTCTGTCTAATTTGTATTGTACATAATCCCTCCCTGTAATTGTATATAGTCCTTGTTATATATTATCTCCCCCTCTACCATCTTACACATCTTCTCTAACCCCTCACCCCCTCAACCCTGATTCATTATCTCTCCCTATTTAGCCTTTCTTTTTTTTTTTTTTGGTTTTTGGGTCACACCCGGCAGTGCTCAGGGGTTACTCCTGGCTCCATGCTCAGAAATTGCTCCTGGCAGGCACGGGGGACCATATGGGGCACCGGGATTCGAACCAATGACCTTTTGCATGAAAGGCAAACGCCTTACCTCCATGCTATCACCTGGGCCCCTATTTAACCTTTCTAAGACTCCACAAGACCATGGTGTAGGATGAAACTGTGCTTTGGATTTTATCCCTGCCAGACTATCTCAAAAGATTTAAAGGAAACATCTATGCTTCCTTTGTATGTTTCTGTAGATGTACTTCCTTAATAGTTATAATTCTTAGTGTTTATTTCTGTATGTAGAGATAATTTCTCTATCCATTTTTTGAATCTGCTTAGTAAGAAATTCTAGTAGCAAAGTCTTGCTTGGGATCTGAGATCAGGTTAAAAGATTATAGAGGTTGTTTAGCTTGTTATTTTTATTCCCATATACACCAGAAATATCACATGGTATAGTTCCTTTCTGCAGAGGCACACTAAAATGGGAAAATCTTACATATGCTTATTTAATAGGGATAAAAACTCATAAATTTTATAGTGCAGGGACACCTTTCAACCTGATCATTTGTCATATGAACTTGACTTAGGTCTCAATTGATCAGACATTGACTGTCTGAATGCAGACACTGAATCCAGTCTCATCTTTGGAACAGCATGATTTTCTGCACCAGCACAAGGAATCAAATTCCCACAGGGAAGCCCTAATGCTGCCCTGATAGTAAATTGCTCCAAGGTAGGTTCATCTGACACCCTGAATATGAGGAAATAGCAACAACTGCTCTAAGAGCAGGTTTCCCTACCTCGCCACCAAAACTAAGATGAAATCAGAAGATGCTCTGAGATGCCCTGGCTTTGACTTAGGATCTGTGCAAAACCCAAAATCTCTAATTACAGAAGACTGACTAGGACAACTGTGACTGAGGAGAACTTTTCCTGGGACCATAAAGAAAGATGTTGGGGTTGGAGAATTATCATGCCTGGAGCCTGTAGTCAGCCTTATGGCAGTTTGTTTTATTTTTTTAGGCCAAAGGTATTTCCTTTCTAATTTCCCCAACATTTACTGCACCTATGGAAAACAAAAACAAAATATGCCACATCCGCCCCCTTAATTGTTTTTCTTTTCTTTTTTAATTTTATATCTTCTTGATAGGGGCCCTGCCTTTTACATAGAACCTTGGAGCATGAATCACTTTGCTTTACCTCATATTTTTTATGTCTCTACAAATTTAGAAAATTGAGGGGGATAATGTGGACAGGGTCCAGGGGCCAAGTGTTCTCAGGTACATTGGGTGAAAAAAATAATCAGAAATAAATATCTAAGTCAAAGTCAATGACAATAGAATCAAGAGACCCAAACTATAATAAGCTAAACCCAAAATGTACCTTTACACTAGTAGACCAGGGTATTAAGGGTGGAGGTATGGGATGGATGCTGGGAACTCTGGTGGAAGGAGGTCAACAGTGGTGGTTGGAATGGTCCTAATTCAAGGTCACTACATGTCTGAAATACAACTATGAAGGACTTGTAATTTATAATGGTCTAAAAAAAATTACCAAAAAAAGATAAGCTTAACTCAGTTCCTACTCTTAATTATAATAGGTAGGTTTGACAACAAATCAATAAATGGACATGTGTTATTATTAAAAATAGCTACAGCTACATTAATTTGTTTATATATCCACACAATATAAAATATGACCTCAAAAGCAAAAGATTGGAATAAGAGGGTAAAGATTGTGTGTGAATGAATCAAAGCGTTATGTCTCATAATCACTGGAAAGCAAAACCTACAGTACATTTCTAAAACACAGAGAAATGAATCAAATCCTACTATTATGGAAAATTATCAGTTCATATAGGAAGGCAGAGCAGAAAATGGAGGAACTACAAAAGAGCCAGGAAACAAACATTATATTTGTTATTAATGGTATTCCAAAATTCTTATCAATAGTCACCCTACATGTGAATAAATTGAATTCTCAAAACACAGTGGCTAATAGATAAAACAGGAGAGTTCTTTTTATGTTGCCTACGAGAGGACCACCTTAGACCTAAGGATACAGAGAAGAGATAAAACAGGAGAGTTCTTTTTATGTTGCCTACGAGAGGACCACCTTAGACCTAAGGATACAGAGAAGAGCAGAGTGAAGGGGTGAGAAAAATTGTTCATTCAAGTAAATACCAAAGGTAGAAATAGCTGTAATGGGAGGCCAGAGTAATAACATAGCAGTAGGGCATTTGCCTTGCATTCTGCCAACCCAAGACAGACCCAGGTTCAATCCCTGGTATCCCAGATGGTCTCCGGAGCCTGCCAGGAGTGCAGAGCCAGGAGTAATCTCTGAGCACTGCCAGTTGTGGCCCAAAACAAACAAAAAGCTATAATGATATCAGATGACATTAAAAAAAGACAGGCTTTGTACTATTGAAAATAGTTTATCTCATCATGGAGGTAAAGAAAATTTAACATCTGAGTAACTAAAAATATTAAGAGAATATTAAAATATCTGAAAGAAAACATGGGCAGTGAAATATAGGGTGGAGACTTAAATATTCTACTTTTGGTGGTCTTTCAATACTCAGAAGACTCCATAGTCCCACCAATCATTCTCAACTATGGGAGTGGATCAATGCATGAGTCTAAAAAATATGGTACTAGGGATTACCTGGGGCTGCCCTTCCTCTGCTTAGGGGGTCTCCAGGGCTGCACCCTGCCAGACTTGAGGGACTTTGTGGTATCAGAGATGAATCTGGACACAGTCTGCTGTACTAACTGCTCTATTTCCACTTCCATAAAAATATCCTTGATTTGGTCCACACCCAGAAATACTCAGGGGGTTATTCCTGGTGCTGCACTCAAATCATTACCATAAAAAATGTCAGAGATTGGCTTTCTCTTTCTTCTCTCCTGACGTGGCCAACAAACAAGTAAGACTGCAACTGCCCTGGGACCCACCCTCGGCAAGGACCGGCCCAACACACGTGGGGCCAAACCTGCCTGGTGATTGGGAGCCAGAGACTTTTAAAAGACGCCAACCATGCGCCTTGCTCCTTTCTCTTTCTTCTCTCCTGACGTGGCCAACAAA
>PVKC010003790.1:0-37760 GCA_004027635.1 Crocidura indochinensis
ACACATGTGGTGGATAGGGTCTGAATAAAGCTGTTACCTCCTGAAGCCTGCCTGTGAGTGAGATTTCTACCCGTCGCTTTCCTGGACCCCAGACCCATCGATTAATGGAGGATGGAGCCACGTGGCCTGGGAGAGCAGACAGAGGCCTCCATCTCCATCCATCTCCATCCAGCATCATCTTTATTTATTTAAGACAACAAAGGGTTGCATTATAAAAGTGTGTGTGGGCACAGCAGCACTTTACAAGTATCTAGAACGTTACCATGGAAATTGTAAGGTGCTAGAATTATAGATTTTTATAGAGCTCTTTGTGATTAAAAAGACATAATGCTCAGTATTAGCTGAACAAAACTAAAAGTTATCTGTGCTTCTCTGAAATAAAAGCAAGGGCCATAGTTGCTTGCCTGGAAGGTTCTCCTCACATTCTTTTTTTAAATATCTTTATTTAAACACCTTGATTACAAACATGATTATGGTTGGGTTTTAGTCATGTAAAGAATAAACCCCTTCACCAGTGCAACATTCCCATCACCAATGTTCCAAATCTCCCTCCTTCACCCCATCCCTGCTTGTACTCTAGACAGGTTTTCTACTTCCCTTGTTCATTCTTATTGTTAGAATAGTTATCAATGTAGTTATTTCTCTAACTACACTCATCACTCTTTGTGGTGAGCTTCATGAAGTTTAGAGCACATTCATGAGTCATGGATGGAACCCAGCTTCACAGCCAACTTGAAAGAATCCCTTTGCTGCTATTCCAGTGTCCAGGGCCCATATGACCACAACAGTGGTCACAAAGGCTGTGCTGTGGGGAATCATCAGACTTTTAATTTTGTGATATTTGTTTATATTTGAAAAGTTTTTTTTCTCATTCCTGGAATAATTTGTGTAAGGTAGAAACTATATTTTCTGCAAGTTTAGTGATTAATCTTTCTTCTTTTGATAGGAAAATAAAATACTATTTGGGTCTATTCATTAATTTTCTTTTTCTTTTTTTTTAACATACAAGGAATATTTGTGTGAATATGACCTTCAAAAAGAAGACATTCTGGGACCGGGCAGTGGCACTGGAGGTAAGATGCCTGCCTTGCCTGCGCTAGCCTAGGACAGACCGCGGTTCGATCCCCCGGTTTCCCATATGGTCTCCCAAGCCAGGAGCGACTTCTGAGCGCATAGCCAGGAGTAACCCCTGAGCATCACTGGGTGTGTCCCAAAAACCAAAAAAAAAAAAAAAAAAAAAAAAAAGAAGACATTCTTTCTCGAATACAGGCAGGGGTGTGGAAGGAGGTGACAGGAATATTGCTCTGGTGAAGGAGGGTATTCTGTTTATGACTAAAACTCAACTACAACCATGCTTGTAATCATGGTACTTAAATATAAAGATTTTTTAAAATATAAAGATTTTATATATTTTTAAAAAGAAGATATTTTTATTATTTTATCTTTGATACTGTTCTTTGGTTCCTCCCCTCCCCCCATTTTGCTTTTGGTCTATACCTGGCAGATATCAGGGCAAGGCATGAGTAAACTAAGTACCCAACCCACTTTATTGTCTCTCCAGCCCTTTTAATTCATTTTGAACCCAGGGCCTCCCATATTCAAGCTATGTACTCTTTTGCTGAGTCATATCCTTGGCCCCAAAAGGAAGTATATTTTTGAATACTGAATTGCAGAGGTCCCCATATATTCAAAAGGCTGCCTGATGAGGGCTTTGTTTAGGTCTCTTGGTTCACTTGATCTGTTGTGGGTTGAGAATGGGAATTAAATTTTCTGTCCCTGTATGTTTGAGCATTTTTCTTTATATCTCCTACTTTCTGCTTCATGTATGAATCTGCTGCTTTCATGGGAATGTGGGCACTCTCAAGCAATGCCCAGGGACCTGGGGGCCATTCTCAGACACGCTTGACCAGCTGTGTTTGCAGTTCAATGCTAGGGTAGGGTGATATGGCCTGGATGGGTCCAGTGTGTTGGTGGCCATCAGTGACACTACAGAACTTTTGGGGATTTGAATGTTACTTGTTCTTAGATATACAAGACATGTGAACTCTGAGTTATCTCCTTGGCCTGGATTACTTTCAGTAGTTTATATCTTCATTATGGCCTATGTCCTTTATTATTGTAAAGTATCCTTTGTCTTCTTTGGTCCTGATTTTGACTTGTCTGATTTGAAGATGGTAGACAGATCCCTGCTTTTTTTTTTTTTTTTGGGGGGGGGGTCGGTGGGGGGGCACATGGCACTGCTCAGGGACAAATCTTAGCTCTGTAGTCAGGAGTGACTTTTGGTGCTGTCTGGGGCCCATATGTGATAACAAGGTCCCTGGCTTTTTGTTTACAAGTGCCTACTGTTCTTTTGTAATTTGTTTCAGCTGTTTTAAATCACACTGTTTTACATAAATCTCTTGTCATAGCACAGAATTGCCTTTTACTTTGTGAGCTCATATCAAAATTATTTTCTTTTAGGTGAATGAAACCTAATTGCATTTAATGATAGATGAACTATGCTTATTTTTGTTGTTGTTGTTCTAATCTGACACTTTATTTTTTTGTTTTTGTTCTTTTGTTTTTGGGCCACACCTGGTGACACTCATGGGTTACTCCTGGCTATGCGCCCAGAAATCGCTCCTGGCTTGGGGGACCATATGGAACGGCAGAAATCAAACCCAGGTCCTTCCTAGGTCAGCTGCATGCAAGGCAAATGCCCTACCGCTGCTATTTTATTTTATGTTGCATTTGTTTCAAAGTATTTGTTATATTTGCTGGTTCTTTTACTATTTGATTTTTAGGGTACTTTTAAAATGTGTGGATAAACATTTAGCAAAATCTCTATTTTTGCTCAATCCTTATACTTTGTATGTTAAATAGAATCTATAGTCTCTTCCTCTGTTACATCTTTATTATTCTATTAACTTTTTATCTGTGATCTGTGTGTGCATGTGTGTCAGTCAGTTTTGTTCCTAGAACATTCTTAGCAATGCCTGCCTGGAGACGTTTTAATTAGTCACAATTGGTGGTGGTGGTGGTGGGGTGGGGTGGGGCACTACTGGCATCTAAGGGATAGAACATAGGGACATATTGACCTTCCAGATGATCACACTGGGGCCCCTTAGGAGACGACGGGCAATTTCCCTGCCCTGTTGAAGCCCTGGGAGCTATACACAAAGACCCACCCTATAACTGCCACTACAACAATGGCTTTGGGGATATTGGGAAACTGGTGCCAAAGGCAGAGGGAATGTTCACTGGTGGTGGAATTGGTACTGGAATAGTAAATGAAGAAATGACTGTATAGTGAGCAACTCTGTAAACTGTGGTGTCTAAAATAAAAAAAGCAATTACAAAAGAAAACATGGATATAGGTTAAATTTTTTCCTTTGTTATATAAACATTTTAAATTTATTTCTAAAATTGAATCACTGTAAGATACACAGTTACAAAGTGGTTGATGGTTGAGTTTTACTTATAAAGCATTCCAACACCTATTCCTTCACCAGTGTACACTTCCCACCACTAATGTCCTCACCCTCACCCTAGCCTGTCTCTATGGAAAGTGTTATACTTCTCTCTCTCTCTCTCTTTCTTTCTCTCTCTTTTCCTTTAAGGCACATTGGCTTGCAATACTGTTGCAGAAGGGTATCACACACATCACTTTCAGCACCTTTCAGCATCCCCAATTCTTGTCCAGAGGGATCCTTTCCAACTATCATTGTCATAATGGTTCCTTCTCTGCCCTCCCCCCACTCTGTGGCCAGCTTCCTACCCATGCCCAGTCCTCCTGGTCCTCATTTGTATTGTTTTTGGTATTGTTCTCATACTTTTTTATATCCTGTAAATAAGGGTTCTACAGTTGTTCCTCTCCACCTGACTAATTTCACTTAGCATTATAACTTTTTCATAATTATATACTTAAAATTTCACTTTTATTTATATGTACTTTTAGAGATTGAAATAGCTTTTAAAGAGGACTCATACCAATAGGCAAGAATAATGTAGATTATCAATTCTGTTCCATTTATTTAACTTTCATTTTTCAGCGATTCCTATTACATGTCACTTGGCCTGTCTTTTTTCTTATTTCTTTTGCATTTTTATCCTTTTTTTTATCTATAAGATGTTTTGTTTTCTTAGATCTCTATGTAGTGGTTAAAATTAGTCTAGACATTTTAATACTATTAAGTTTCACAAATCTTGACTACAAAGTACTTCTCTATTTATTTGTATTTTCTTTCTTTTCTTCTGTCAATCTCTTATAATGTTGCATCTAGAGTTGTGGAGCTCATTAAGACATATCAGAGCAGTGTTCCATTGTGCATACTGTAGTTTCTTTAACGCAACTTATTTGTGCATGCTGCTTTTTGTCTCATCTGACTTTACTGAATTTATGTTAAAATGTTTTTGATAGAGTCTAGGGTTTTATGCTACTTCCAAATAGAGATTGTTGTACCTCTTCCTATTCAGTTTGAATGATAATTACTTTTCTTACCTGGTTGCTCTGGCCAAGACTCCCACAAGCACTCTATAGAATATTTCTTCGGTTTGAGGCTTTGTAGATGTATTGAGCACCCATGTTTGTTTAGGATAAAATGAGTATGTTGGACTTCCTTAGATTAGCAAAAATAAGAAATGCTACTGTATTTAGGTATGGGTGATTTAGTTGCTTATCTGGTTTCTTAGCTCAAGGACAATCTTATTTTGGCTTGAATTGGTTTTATGAAAAACCAATTGTTATAGTTTGGGTGTGCCCCTTGACCTCTCTAGCCATAATCTTTGATTTATGTAAGTCTACCCAAGCACAATGTTTCGTTAATTTAGGATTATTTATTCTGAAGATGGCTCACTTGTGATCTCTGTCATTTAGAAACATTTTCTTCCTATCTTTTTTTTTTTTGGCCACACAGTGATGTTCAGGGATTTCTTTTGGTTTTGTGCTCAAAAATCACTCCTGGAGAAGCCCTGGCTACAGCTGTGTGAACAGAGATAAGCCGAAAATGGAGAAGCAGGTAGGAGCCTAGCTGCCACCTCTGATTGCCACTCAAGGGCCTACAGTGGATCATCTCTGTGGTGCTGAGACTAACCCCCACCAAGAAGCCCTTGCTGCAGCTGTTTGAGTGGAGGTAAGCTGAAAATAGTGAAGCAGGGAGGATTTCAGCTGCCCTGCTTTGTTTCGTAGCCTTGTGCATCTCCTAGCCCAGGAGCCCCACCACAACTTGAAGTAAAAGTCACATTACCAATGTGTCAATAAGGAAACAATGCAGGACTACAGCATGCATAGGGAATGAAGATGGCAGTTCTCATGACCCAGAAAGTATCAACTACATATTTAGCCTCTAAGACAAGGAGTTTAGAATAGTAATATGGAGGATGCTCATAGAACTCAAAGAAAGAATAGATCAAGTGGAAGAGAACACAAAAATGAAATCAGAAAACTCCAGAGTAAAATAACAGAACTGAAAAACTCAGTAAATGAAATTAAAAATTCAGTGGAAAGCCTCTCCAACAGAGTAATGCAGCTGAGGACAAAATCAGCAAACTGGAAGCTGAGATGCAGAGAAACTCCATACAGCAGAAGAGACTGTAAAAGAACCTTAAAGCAAATGATCAAACAATGGAAAAAATATTCAATGAATGTGAACAGATAAAAATAGAAGTTCTTGACAAGTTCAACAGAAACAACATAAGAATCATTGGAGTCCCAGACATCCAGGAAAAAATCTCCAGGTAGAATCAATAGTTAAGGACTTCATTACAGAGAAACTCCCAAATCCTGCATGCCCAAAGAGTACCAGCTAAAAGAGACCTGAGTAAAAGCACCCCAAGACACATCTTAGTCACAATGACAAATCCCATAGATAGGGATAGAATACTGAAAGCAGCAAGATCAAAAAGGGAGATTATATTCAAAGGAGCATCCTTAAGATTTATAGCAGACCTGACTAGACACTGACCGTCCAGCCTGGAACCCTGTATACCAGGCATGGAAACAACACAGTTCTTCACAACAGCTACAGGAACCAAATCCCATCTGGGACATCTTTAATACTGCTCAAACACCAACATGGCCGAGCTCTAATATGATATCCTGACAACGAGGAAATTGGGAACAACTTGACCTAAGAGCAGATTATCCTATCTCACCAGCTAATGATAAGACAAAATCAGAAGAATTGTCACCCTTTGGTCTGTGCAAAAGCAAAGATCACGATCAACAGATGACTGGCTGATAGAACCATAACCGGGCAGTATGAATCCTGGGAACTAATAAAAAAGCCCTAGTCTAGGGTTTGATCTATGACCTGCACAACAACCATGATCTCTAATTCCAGAGGTCTGACTGAGACAGTAGCAACTGAATGGGTCTTCTGGTAACATAACGAAAGACGCTATCCCAGGCTACATTCTAGGATCAGCACAAGGACCAAGACCACCAACCACAGAAGACAGGTTAAAATGACACTAAGGGAACAGAACTTCTAGAACCATAAAGAAAGACTTCACCATAAGTTCCATCCATGACCTGTGCAAAGACTGAGATCTCTAGATACAGAGACCTGATTTTACCACCCAGGATGGAGCAGAAGTCTCCCATACACCACAAAAGCACCAACGGGAGAGCAAATGAACTAGAAAGGAGTCTATAGTTGATCCCATGACAATATGCTCCAAGGGTAGAGAATCCCTGTATCTCTTAGGCCAAGGAAATTCTTTTTTGAATGACCCCAATGCTTACTATGCCTATCCAGGAGGGGAAAAAAAAGAGACAAAAAGCACAAAATAATTTTTTTATTTATCAGTTTTTGTCAATTTCTTTGATTTGGTGTGGATATTAAACTGGTTGTCTCCATTTTTATTTATTTATTTTTTCTTTCTTCTTTTCTCTTCCGTTTTGTGCTCTGTCATATTTTATATCTCAAGACCATGGCAAGTATGTCGTACCTATCTTTATTGCTGTAGTGCTCACTGGATATTTTATTCGGTACTTTTTATACTGTTGTGGTGTTTCACCTTCTTTTTCCCCTTCCCCCTTCATCTCTCAAACCGAGGATAAGAGCCTCTAGAAGGACTCCACCCATTTTTGGCATATCTGATTTTTAACCCATTTTATTACTTTTCTCTTCTTCAAACAAAACCACATAACTTTAACTATCTAGTCCCACCTCCCAATTAGAGGGGGATATAAAGGAGGTACCATGACCAAACAGTTGTAAGATCAGTAAGTATAAGCTAGGCACAGAGGGGACCACTCATTCTAGCAGCCCCAGGGGTGAGGGTGGAGGCTATGGGAGGAAGGACAGGAACGGGGGTAGAGGGAGGACAATTTGGTGGTGGGAATTCCCTTGATTCAATGTTAATATGTACCTAAAATATTACTGTGAATGATATGTATGCCACTATGATTAAAATAAAAATATAATAAAAACAAACAAAAAAAGATTTATAACAGACCTGTCACAAGAAACCCTCAAGGCCAGAAAGCAGTGGTGGATATAGTGACAAAACTCAAATGAAATGAATGCTTCATCTAGAATACTGCACCTAGCCAGATTCACTTTCAGGTTTGAAGAAAGTATACATAGCTTCATGGATAAACAGTAGCTCAAAAATTAAAAAAATTGAAACCAGCCTTAAAAGGAAAACTGAAAGGCTTCCTTTACGACAAGACAGACCAACAGACACAATAAACTTCTACAGAAGTATGGCATCAAATCTCATGACAATAATCTCTCTCAATGTCAATGGACTAAATGTGCCAGTTAAGAGAGACAGAGTAGCTAAACGGATTAAAAAACTGAAGCCAACATTCTTCTGCCTACAAAAAACAGATCTAAGTAGTCAGAATAAACACAGACTTAAAATAAATGGCCGGGGACCAGAGAGATAGCATTGAGGTGGAGCATTTGCCTTGCATACAAAAGGACAGTGGTTTGAATTCCAGCATCCCATAAGAACTCCTGAGCCTGCCGGGGGCGATTTCTGAGCATAGAGCCAGGAGTAACCCCTGAGCACTGCCAGGTGTGACCCAAAAACAAAAACAAAACAACAACAACAACAAAAAAGGCTGAAGGAAAATCATCCAAGCAAACAACACCCTTATAAAAGCTGGAGTGGCCATATTAATATCAGATGACACAAACTTTAGACTCAGAAAAGTTATAAGGGACAAAAATGGTCATTTCATACTAATCAAAGGATATGTACAGCAGGAAGAAATCATTTTCCTAAACATATACTCACCCAATGAGAGACCAGCAGAATATTTAATACAATTTTTGACAAATCTGAAAGAAGACATAAATAGCAATACAATAATAGTAGGTGACCTCAACACTTCTCTGCCACTCCTTGATAGGTCAACCAGGCTGAAACTCAACAAGAATATACTAGCTCTGAAAAGAGAAATACAAGAAAGTGAGCTAGTAGATATATATAGGGCACTCCATCCCCAGAAAACTGAATACACTTATAGGATAGACCACATGCTGGCTCATAAAACATAGCTCCAAAAAATCAAGACTATAGAAATTGTACAGACTACCTTCTCAGATCACAAGGCACTAAATTTAGAAATGAACTACAGAGGGTCACATAATAAAACTTTAATATCTGAATATTAAGCAGCACACTGCTGAACAACCAGTGGTTCAGAGAGAAAATCAAGACATTTCTGGAAACAAATGACAATGAAGACACAAACTATCAGAATTTATGGGACACAGCAAAAGCAGTACTAAGAGGAAAATTTATAGCTTTGCAAGCACATCAGAAAGTAAGAAGGGAGGGGCCAGGCGGTGGCGCTAGAGGTAAGGTGCCTGCCTTGCCTGTGCTAGGCTAAGATGGACCACGGTTCGATCCCCCAGTGTCCCATAGGGTCCCCCAAGCCAGGAGCAACTTCTGAGCACATAGCCAGGAGTAACCCCTGAGTGTCACTGGGTATGGCCCAAATCCAAAAAAAAAAAAAAAAAAAAAAAAAAAAAAAAAAAAAAAAAAAAAAAAAAGAAAAAAGAAAAAAAAGAAAATAAGAAGGGGCCTATATAAATAGCTTAATGACTCAGTTTTTAAAATTAGAAAATGGTCAACAAAAGGAGCCAGAAATAGGTAAGCAGAAGGAAATAATAAAGCTTAGAGCAGAAATCAACGAAATAGAAATTAAAAAAATTGAAAGATCAGCGAAAGCAAAAGTTGGTTCTTTGAAAAAATAAAAAAAGATTGATAAAAGACTAGCAAAACACAGAGAGAAACTTAATAAACCAGATTAGAAATAAAAAGGGTGAGATCACTACATATACTGTAGAGATTCAAAAGGTGACCTGAGACTTCTTTGAGAAACTATGCCACGAAACATGAGAACCTGGAATAAATGAATAAATTATTGGACTCCTAAAATCTTCTATGGTTAAACTAGGATGATCTAACATATCTAACTAGAACCATCACTACTGAGGAAATTAAAAGGGTACTCAAAAGTCTTCCCAAAAACAAAATCCTAGGCTCAGATGGATTCACTGACAAATTCTTTCAAACCTTTCTAGAGGAACTACTACCAACACTTTTCAGGTTCTTTGATGAACTTGAAAAATCAAGAACACTCCCAAATAGAAGTTAACATTACCCTGATACAAAACCCAGAGATGCTTCATGAACGCAGATGCAAAGATCCTCAACAAAGTTCTTGCAAATAGGATCCAATGCCTCATCAACGTGGGGAGGAGGGAGATTTGGGACATTGGTGATGGGAATGTTGCACTGGTGATGGGTGGTGTTCTTCACGTGACTGAAACCCAAACACAATCATGTATGTAATCAAGTTGTTTAAATAAAATAATGAAGAAAAAGGGAGCCGGGAGGTGGCGCAGGAGGTAAGGTGCCTGCTGCCTTGCCTAGGATGGACCACGGTTCGATCCCCCGGTTCCCATATGGTCCCCCGTGCCTGCCAGGAGCGACTTCTGAGTGCATAGCCAGGAGTAACCCCTGAGCGTCACTGGGTGTGGCCCAAAAATCAAAAAAAAAATAAATAAAATAATGAAGAAAAAAAGGTCATACACCACAACCAAGTAGGATTCATTCCAGGAATGCAAGGATGGTTTAACATATATAAATCAATCAATATAATAATACATCATATTAACAAAAATAAAAATAAAATTAACAAAAAGAAAAATAAAACCATATGATCATATAAATAGATGCAAAGAAAGCATTTGATAAGGTCCAACACTCATTTTTTGATAAAAGCTCTCATCAAGATGGGAATGGAAGAAACGTTTCTCAATATAGTAAAGGCCATCTACCACAAGCCAATGGCAAATATTATTCTTTATGGTGATAAATGAAAAACCTTTACTCTAAAATCTGGTACAAGACAATGCTGCCCTCTCTTACCACTCCTATTCAACATAATGCTGGAAGTTCTTGCCATAGCAATAAGGCAAGACAAAGATATGAAGGGCATACAGATAGGAAAGAAAGAAGTCATTTGCGGATGACATGATAATATATCTAGAAAATCTTAAAGACTACCAAAAAGCTTCTAGAAACAATAGGTTAATATAGCAAAGTGGCAGACTACAAAATTAATGCACAAAATGCACAAAGCACACAAAAATTAATGGCCTTCTTATACACTAATAATGATAGAGAAGAAATGGACATTAAAAAACAACCCATTCTGGGACATTGGGAATGTAATGGGAATGTTGCACTGGTGAAGGGGGGTGTTCTTTATATGACCAAAACCCAACTACAATCATATTTGCAATCAAGGTGTTTAAATAAAGATGTTAAATTAAAAAATCCGTTCAAATTAGTGTCACACAAACTCAAATATCTTGGAGTCAAATTAACTAAAGAAGTTAAGGGGGCTGGAGCAGTGGTGTAAGCTGTAGGGCATTTGCCTTACATGTGCTAACCTAGGATGTACTGAGGTTCAATCCCCCAGCATCCCATATGGTTCCCAAGTCAGGAGCGATTTGAGTGCGTAGCCAGGAGTAAACCCTGAGCATCACCGGGTATGGCACAAAAACAAACAAAGGACCTATACGAAGAAAACTACAAAACCTCAAGAATTAAAAGAGGACATAAGGTAATGGAAATACATAACCTGCTCATGGATTGGGAGGGTTAACATCATTAAAATGGTATTACTCCCCACAGCATTGTACAGACTTATTGCAATTCCTCTAAGGATACCCACAACACTCTTTAAAGAAGTGAATCAAACATTTTTGAAATTAATTTGGAGCAATAAACACCCATGAATAGCTAGAACAACCCTTGGTAAAAGGAGTATGGGAGGCATGACTTTTTTCAACTTTAAATTGTATTACAAAGCTATAGTCATTAAAAACAGCATGGTATTGGAATAAAGACAGACACTCAGATCAGTGGAATATACTTGAGTATTCAGAGAATAGTCCCCATATATACAAACAATTAATCTTTGATAAAAGGGCAAGAAATGCAAAATTGAGCAAGGAAAGCCTCTTCAACAAGTGGTATTGGGGCAATTTGTCAGTCACTTGGAAAAAGCGAACTCAGACCTCCATCTAACATCATGCACAAAGGCCAAATCCAAATGGATTAAGGACCTGGACATCAGACCTGAAACCATAAGGTATATTGAACAACATGTAGGTAAAACACCCCATGACATTGAGACTAAAGGCATCTTCAAAGTGGAAAAAACACTCTCCAAACAAGTCAAAGCAGAGATAAATAGATAGGACTATCTTAAGCTGAGTAGCTTCTGCACATCAAAGGAAATAGTCAAAGTAAATAGTGCCTAGGATACAAAAGCCCCCCACAGAATGGGAGAAACTATTGACCCAATACCCCCTCAAACAAGGGGCTAATATCTAAGATATACAAGTTACTGACAGAACTTAATAAGAAAAAAAATCTAATCCCCTCAAAAATGGGGAGAAGAAATGCACAGACAATTTCTTAAAGAAGAAATACAAATGATCAAAAGGCACATGAAAAAATGTTCCACATCACCAATTACCAGGAAGATTCGAATTAAAACAACAACAACCAAGTACCATCTCACACCACAAAGACTGGCACACATCAGAAAGAACAAGAACAATAAGTGCAGGCGGGGATGTGGGGATAAGCCATCTAGTTCAGCCCGTATGGCAAACAATATGGAGATTCCTCAAAAAAAAAAAAAAAAAACTGGAACTAGAGATTCCATGTGATCTAGCTATACCACTCCTAGGGATATATCCTAGGAACACGGAATTGCAATACAAAAAAATCCCTCCCTCACATCTATATTCATCACAGAACTGTTTACAATGGCCAAACTCTGGAAATAACCAAGATGCCCTTCAATAGATGAATGGCTAAAGAAACTGTGGAACACATACACAGTGGAATATTATGCAGTCATCAGGAAAGATGAAGTCATGAAATTTTTCTATACATGGATGGACATGGAAACTATTATGCTGAGTGAAATAAGTCAGAGAGAGACACACACAGAATAGTCTCACTTATCTATGACTTTTAAGAAAAATAAAAGACATTATTACAATAATGCCCAGAAATGAGGGCCATAAGGACCAGCTCACGATATGAAGCTCACCTCAAAGAATGCTATTAGAGAAATAATACACTAGCAGCTACCAAGACAATGTTAATGTGTTATAGAAGTAGAAGGCCTGTTTCGTATACAGGCAGGGGGGTGTGGGAGTAGGGAGATGGGATCATTGGTGGTGGGAATGTTGCACTGGTGAAGGGGGATGTTCTTTTTGTGACTGAATCTCAACTACAGTCATGTTTGTAATCACGGTTTTAAATAAACATATTAAAAAAGATAAAGTTGCTATTAAAAAAAAAAGAAACCACTCCTGGCAGGCTCAGGAGAGAATATGGGATACTGGGGATCAAACTCACGTTGGCCACATATAAAGCAAATGCTCTACCCGCTGTGCTATATTTTTCTGGCCCCTCCATAGACCATATTTTCATTCTGTTGGTTCTGTACTTTAGAAAAGCTTAAATGTTAACAAAGTCTAGTATATGTTCTATTTTATCTTTTTTTGTATAATGTTTTTGGTATTATAGCCAAGGAATCTGTCAAATCTAACATCATGAAGTTTTCCACTATGTTTTCTTATAATTGTTTTGTAGTTTTAGGGTTACTGTATAGTGAGTTGGTCTATATTATTATTATTGTTGTTGTTGTTGTTGTTGTTATTTTCGTTGAGGGGGTCACACTCAGTGGTGCTCAGAAATTACTCCTGGCTCTGCGCTCAGAAATCCCTCTTGGCAGGCTCGGGGGACCAAATGGGATGCTGGGATTCGAACCACCATCTGTCCTGGGTCAGCCGAGTGCAAGACAAACTCCCTACCACTGTGTTATCTCTCGTCCCAAGTTGGTCTATTTTGAGTTCATTTTTACATCTTGTGTATGCAAAGGAATTTTGACCAGGAGTTTCCAACATGGACTAACAGCTGCACAAAACAATTTCCACTCAGGCTTTATGGTCTCAAATAGACTTTCCTTCCCCAACAAACACTTGCCCCATCCATGAAGAAGGCCCCCAAAATGTAAGAAAACCAATGCAAAAATTTATATTTTATTTGAATTCAAAAAATTTAAAATCGCTTTCAAATTCAGGAAAGTATCATAATGCGGGAGCCCAGGGAGAAGCCTCATATACAGAGACAGATAAATTAAATGTATATACTGCAGACAAGCCAAGAAGGTATGTAGATTACATATTTACAGCACTTGATGTTTCCTGAAAACCATATTTATACATTTTATTACATTTACAAAAAAGGCTTCCACTATGGTTTAACTACAATAATGAAAAAAAATTTACACCTTTTCTTCTCTTTTTTGGTACTGTACAAACTTTGTATAATAAAAATATATCTCTGTACAAAAAATTTTTTGTTTTGTTTTGTTTTAGTTTTCCTTTTTTTTTTCTTCAGGGGATGGTGGTGAATGTGCGGTAGAGATGGGGGTGTGTGAAAGGCTGACACCCCGGCTCCTTCTCTGGCCTCTGGAGGTGGAAAGGAAAGGCCAGAGATGGGGTAGGGGGTATAGGTTAGGATGATGGGCGCCTGCCAGCACGTGCCATCTCCAAGGGCCTCACTTGGGCCACGGAGGTGGCAGGCAGGTAGCCTGGAGGAGTCCGCAGGGCTCAGGAGGTGTCACAGAAGGAGGAAGGAACATCCCAAGAACTTCCTGGGTCTGTTTCCATGGGAAGAATGTGAGAATGAGCGTGCAGTGTGTCTGGATGGGTCCTCTTGCGCTGAGCCCAGAGCGGCTGCCTCCAGGGCAGAAATGGGCAACTGGACCATGGTTGAAACTAGTTGCAGTTGCTGGACACAGACCCCCCACTTAAGTCTGGCCAATCTTTATCTTCATTGGGGTGACAAAAACTCTGAGGCCAGTGTTTCCACTGGCACAGAGAGGAACTCTAATTCAACAGTACTTGAGTTCATCACTCAAAGCACAGTGAAACTCAAAATAAATCAAACTCACTTGCTGCGAGCTGGAGCAGAGTAACATTTGCTCCCTTCTTTCCATCCAGGTGCTCTCAGATCCTAGGATGGAATGTTATGGAGCTGCAGGGGATCAGGGAACTGGGTTCCTGCCCTGTGCTGCCCTGGGTGGAGTGAACACAATTTGGAGAGGGCATACGGGTTCTCTGAGTGGTTGACCCATAAGCCTGGGCCACTGGTGTGCAGTGAGACTCACTCTCTTATTGACACACTGGAGCAGTGCTGGGACTGGGCTTCTGGCTGCATCTGGTCCTACCTACTCTTTGGAGAGAGGCAGATCTGGGCTTGCACCTTGACTCCCTGCTAGGTGCCTCACCTCTCTGGGCTTCTGTTTTCTCATCAATAAAATGAGAATAATGTCTTTAGAAGTTGCTGAAGCCTAGAAATGGCCTACTTTACTGGCAGATTCAGTAGAGAGATTCAAAACCCGAGAATTTGTGGACACTGAGGTACATACACTAGACTTCCTTCCAGTCCCAACCTGATGCCAGATGACTGGCAGGGCTACACACTTAGAATTCTGCTCTAAACTCCTACCACTTGTCATTCCTTCCCAATTGTGACAGGGCCCAAAATAAATTTTTGTTTTTTTCGCTTCTGAATATAGTATCATTCTTTTTTTGGGAAAAAAAAGATTTCCCAACTTCCTTAAGATTGTTTCTCTGTCCCTGATCTTGCCATACTTTTGCAGATGGTTCCATTCATTTTCACAATCTGGGCCCTCACATAGCATGGGCAGTAAATGCTTATAGCTCAAGCTGCTGCCTTTTCTCCTTTTCTCTGATTTGTTGGAAGCTAGGCTGGAAGCATCTTCTCTATATGGAAGCTTCTATGGTTCTGCCTCAGGTCTCAAGTGAAGAAGGTGTCTGTGTGTGTGCGCGCATATGTGTGCATGTGCATGCGTGTACCCAGGTTCATGTACACACATGAGGACATCCATGAAACGCTCTGTGGTTTCAAATCCATAAGCTTCCTTCTGCCTCAGAAACCCTCCGTCCTTGGCTGCCCAAAGTTGGGGTCCATTGGGGCTTCTTTCCCAGGCAATAAGTGCAGATGGTGGCCAGGAGAGGCCCAAGTCCCAAGGAGCAGACACAGGTGAAGAGAGACGAAGATGAGCACTGGGCACTGGGCTCAGGAGCGCTGGTGTCCTGTCCCCTGGAGAACTGAGGACAAAAAATCACACAGGATTTGTGAAAACAAATAAAACATTAAAAAACTAAGGGTGGGGGTAGTAGAAGGCAAGAGAATGAATGCTGAGCAAAGAGGAAGGGAAAAGACTAAAAACATTGGCTGCACTTTATCTTTGAGTTTTCTTTCTTTTTCTTTTTCTTTTTTTTTTTTTTTTGGCTTTTCAGGCCACAGCCATTTGATGCTCAGGGGTTACTCCTGGCTAAGCGCTCAGAAAGTGGCCCTGGCTTGGGGGTCTATATGGGTTGCCAGGGGATCGAAGCGCGGTCACGATCTTTCCTTGGCTAGCGCTTGCAAGGCAGACACCTTACCTCTACGCCACCTCGCCGACCCCTATCTTTGAGTTTTCTGCTATGCAAACTAAGAGTGAGGCATAGATAGGGAAGCCCCACATAAGAATAGGGTTTTCCCCATCTACTTCCCTAGTGACATCTACTTTTTCATTAACTATAGGAGGCCCTGTATTCCTAGGGGTTAACCATACTTTGGGGGGACTTAAGGAAATAGTTAGCAATTTTAATTTCTTTTAAAATCAGAAAATTTCATAGCAATGGATCTGTAATAATAAATTGAGCCTGGGCTATATAAGTCTTTATAATCACACAGGTATAAAGAATCTTTTTTTCTCTTTTAGAGGAAGGAATCTCTGTGCTCTCCTCCTCTGTATCTCCTCACTGCTCACCTCTCTACCCTACTCCACAGGCCTCAGTGACATCTCTGATGCAGTGACTTCTCTGAACCTCACCTGTCTTCTGTCCTTGGATCACACTCCAAAGCATTACCAAATCATTCAGTTTAAAAGGATGAGTCTGTTTAGGGGATGTTGGCCACCAGGTAAAGCTATATAATGCAAGGGTGTGGTGCCAGGGACTACCCAGCCACCTCAGCAGCGCTGAACAGGTGTGATATGGGGTGCCAGGGACTAAATTGCATGCCTACTGGATGATCTTCCAACTCTATATGGGTGGTTTGTTTGTTTGTTTGTTTGTTTGTTTGTTGCAGCAGACAGCAGCCAGAGGTTACTCCTGGCTCTACTCTCAGAAATTACTTCTGGCAGGCTCAGGAGACTGTATGGGACATTGGAGATCAAACCCAGGTTCGACTTTTGAAAGGCAAATGCCTACCTGCTGTCTTATCACTCTGGCCCCTTGAGTGTGTGTCCCCCACCCCATTCCATCCCTAAAGAAATGACTAATTCTCTGTATCAGCTGTGGACAGGGGAGTGGCTCTGTCAGTGACTCTGGACAGGGGCGTGGGGAGCCCTTGGATGCTGGTGAAGGTGCAACCCTGAGGACTGTTTAGATTTGAAGGCTTCAGAACTCAAAAGATGCAAGAACTGCACACGCAGCCACCTCTGCCCTCTGAGCCAAGACAGGGAGTATGAGTGGGGCTTGGTGTATGTGAGAGGATAGGGAGGGCTCTGGCTTCTTACTCAATTCAGTAATTCTGCAATTCAAAAGTCAGGTCATCACTAATCATCTGAAAAGCCTGACACTGTCAGGAAAGCTTTGGCATTCTCTTTTCTGCTTTCTATCACAAGAATATTCTAGAATTTTTCATTTCAATTCTCTTTCCATTCTAGTGAAATAGGCTGAGAAAAATAAAGGTGGAACATAATTTTAAAGTTTTTCTTGCATATTAAAATGTTCCTGCTGGACAACTTCTCCCTCTTTAATTATTTGTTTTGGATAGAGGCCAAAGGAGTAAGCTCAGTCTTCCAAGTCTGATTCACAACTAACTCTCTATCAACCACCATGCTTATCTGGCCAGGAAGGGGCAAGTGTGTTTGACCATAGGAAGTGGGGGTGTGCTGGAGTTCCAGGGTGTGACCGAGCACCCACTGTCCCTTTCTTCTGTTCTCCTTTGAAGCCCTTACTTTGGGGTGGGGGCTGGCTATGGAATCCTTGGGTCCTAGCTGGCTTTCTGAGGTAAGGGAATGTACCTGAGAGAGGAAGCCACCATCCCTGGAAACTGAGGTCTCTGAAGAGTGCAGCTTAGACATCCTGTTAGGACAATTCCTGTAGTTTTCTAGCTCTCAGATATGTGTATGGTTTGAGGTGGGAGAGGAGACAGGGTTGGTCTGATCCCATCTAGATGTCACTGTGATGATAATTTTTAGACATGAATGCCATTTAAGTCAAAAGACCTTGAATTAAGCAGATTTTCCTCCTTAATGAGGTGGGATTCATCTAGTCAACTGCAGACCTTAAAAGCAAAGTCTGAGATCTCCTGAACAATGAGGAAGTTTTGCCTTTGGACTTAGGATTCCTTTTTTTTTTTTTTATTGTTTTTTTGTTTTTGGGTCACACCCGGCAGTGCTCAGGGGTTACTCCTGGCTCCATGCTCAGAAATTGCTCCTGGCAGGCACGCGGGACCATATGGGGCACCGGGATTCGAACAGATGACCTTTTGCATGAAAGGCAAACGCCTTACCTCCATGCTATCTCCCGGGCCAGGACTTAGGATTCCTACATCAGTTTCTGATGGGTTTTATATTATTCCAGAAAGTGCTGAGATGACAATTCTTTAAAAGAAATGTCCTCCACCAACTTTCTCTCTTTCTCTCTCTGTGTGTTGATTCCCATGAGGAGCCATGAGTGTCTGGTGGGAATATCAGTTATATACAGCATCACAAGCAGTAGAGGGAATGGGATGGGAGAGAGATGTTTGTAGCTGTATAGGTTATTGTATGTGTCTTCCTGCAGAACCCTCACCCAGACACTGCTTTGATATTTTGCTAGAACAAGTGGGTATGAGCTGTCTCTGGGCTGCCTGGAATCAGCTGGGCTGCCTGACACAGCTGCTTATTAGCTTCATGACCTTGGCCAAGTTTCCCATTTGTAATCGCATAATGCTGGGACCTCTTCCTGGATAGTGAGCTGTGCCTAGCTCAGTGGTTGGCACACCACTACTCTCAGTACACAGTCCTCCAACTGAGGTATGTGTAATAGTCAGTATGTATGTGTGCATATGAGTGTATGCATCAGTGAGAATGTGTGAGTGTATGTATAGGACTGTGTGTATATGGGTGTGTCTGAAGGTGTTTATGTGTGTGTGGGTTGAGCATGTGTGTGTCTGCATGACTTTATATGTCTCTCTGTGTGTAAAAATGTGTGTGCAAATGAGTTTGTATTACCATGAGGATGTATATGTGCATGTATATATAGGTTTATATATATATGCCTTTGTGCATATAGGATAATGTGTGTGATTGTGTCTGTGTGGGATCTCCAAGCACTGGGTCAAGTCTCACCGGCTGCCTGAGGTGGGGCCCTCGGTGGCGGCGGTGGCAGCCAGACCTGGGGGCTATACGGCGGTGCACACGGTGCTGACGGTGAACTCTGCCTCGGAGGCCATGATGTCTGTGGGCTGGATGTTGCGGTCATACATTGGATTCTCGAATGTGGCTCGGACGCTGGTGTTCTCATGGCCAGCATAGCCATTAAATGGAACCTTGGGTCTTCTCCTGGGGAGAAGGGACAGTGGTCAGACATAAAATAGAGGGAGAGAGGTAAAACTTATGGTAAAAGAGGAGAGGAAGATGGAAAGAGCAGCTTTTGTTCATTCAGCTGGGCCTCACTCAACCATGCCAAGACGGTTCTGTAAAGATTGGGGTTGACAGAGGACCTGGCCTATGTCTTGTTTCCCTCCCCACCACTGATTCCCCCCTTCTATTACTGACCTGTGTTTGTAAAGATAGAGCACAAAGCCAGCAATTATGAGGGCGATGAAAGGCACCAGGATGGCAGCTGCCACGGAGCTGCTGTTGGAAGCAAAGTGGCGGCCGATGGACTCAGGGTCAGATTCCAGCAATCGGAGGTCTACAAAGTCCCAGAACACAAAGTCAGGCCCCAGAGAGTTGGCAGAGGGCATGCACTGGTGGGCACATGAGGGGGCAGGGTGGCCTGAGGGATGATACCACCTTCTTCCACTCAGCTGGGAGAGACTTGGAGGCCCAAAGCAACCACCTGCCTGCATACTCTGTCTGATATCCCCTGCAGCAGGTGCACCTAGGCTGCTCCCATGGGATTCTGAGGCTTGGGTTCTGTCCCTGGAGGTGAGTCTGTGGCAAAAGCTAACACCAGCCGACGTGCAACCAAGGTGCAGCCTCTGGAAGTTTGTTAACTGCTTATAAGGCAGCAAAAACATGGAACCACAACATGGGCCATTGTGGCAAAAGTGGTGGGTTCTGATCTCCCCCACACATCTGGGGGCTCAGAAAAGATCACCAAGACATTATGGTCCTTGTGGGTGCCCCATGTAATTGGTTGTGGCTTCGGGTAGGGGTTTGGGGTGTGTGTCTGAATTCAGGGAAATAGTTATAAAAATGAACAGAAACCCAGTGTCCTGGGGTCTCCTTCTGGTGCACTCATCTGGGGAGACCAGTATCATAGAATATGAGGGGTCACTGAATGACCAAGTGGGAGTCACCAGGGCTGAGCAGCTGAATGGAAACAGATTGGGAAGGCCAACTCATTTCTGCAGGTCTGATGGGTGAGGTGACCAAGTGACTCTCAGGGGCCCCTGATAGGATTGATACCCACCCCTTAAGGGCTGTCCCTCAAGCCCCAGATCAGAGAAACTGAGCTCCACAGTTCAGCATGGCTGAATGCTCCCCCAATGCTCTGGGTCAGAGCAATGCCTGGTGATGGGCAGCAAGCAGTGGCCTGGATATGAGGCTGAGATGTCTCCCTGATACTGGTTTTTGCTATGCAATCTGGGAACAGTATGGCTAACCATGAGGACAGGGCCAGGAAGAAAATACTGCCCCAAAGGAGAGGCTTCTCAGGTGAGGGTGTTTTGGGGTGCCTGATGGCAGGACTGATAGAACTGTGGGCCAGGGAGTGTATATGAGACCCAGTGTCCTTTATGTGGGGTTTCCACCCAAGGGCATAGCACAAGTCTGTTATAGGCTGAGCACTGTGCTCAGGAATTTTCCTCTGGGAGAAGGTCCAGAACTTTGATCAGACTTTCAGAGAAGGGTTAAATGTCCTATCTCAGCCTGCTAAACACCACTAATCCCTAGGCCCCTTTCAAGTTTCCCCACCCTTTAGAGTACTGTTGTCAGGATAAACTAGTTACCAAGTCTTTGAAAGCCGAACTGCCCGAAGCCCTGGCCTCTGACAGAGCCTTGATACACAAAGGTGCCACCGGAGGACTCTGAAGAGACCTGTGATGATGGGGAGAAGAGACAAGAAGCTGGGAAGGTTTGGAAGGATTTAGAGGTCTCACCATCATGCCAGAAACCAGAACAGAGGCCCATGTAGGTCAATGCACTGGTGCTGCCCAGAGGCCCTGTTGCCCAGACAGACATAGATGGTTTACGTCAATCTGACCAGAGTTTGGTTGCTGGCATGCCAGGGCTGTAGCATCACAGATGTCAGAGAAGTATATTATTTTCTAGCAATCCAACTTTGCCATAAGTCTGTACCTCTGTTTCTTATTTGCAAGAGGAGAATAGTGTCAATATCTACATCTCTGGCATGCTGTGGGGATGAACTGAGGGCAGATACACAAGCGTGGACTGACAGCTGCATGGGCTGAGTGCATAAATGAATATTGGAGAGGTCATCAGGGTCCCAACAAGTATTACATTTTTGTTGTTTGATTTTGAGCCACATCCTGTAGTGTTCAGATCTGATTTCTGGCTCTGCACTTCTGATGGTGTTTGGGGGACCATATAAAGTGCTAGGATAGAACTTGGGTCACAAGTGACAAGAGCTCTGCCATCTGAACCATCACTCTAGCCCTATAAATTTTTAGTGGGATGAGGTGTGTTAGAGACACACAGTTTTGCTGTTTCTTCTCCTACTTATCTCCATGATATGTTTGGACTAGATAGAGATACACAAAATTTCAGGTTTGGACTGTTCAGCTCAGGGCAGGTTCTAAGGATGCTTGTATTACTGGTGCAGTTTCTATCTCATGTTTCTTTCCTAGGATGGAGCCCTTGGTTTTCTGTACTTTAGGTAGTCGCCACCCATACCACACACATACACACACAGGTTCCCTAAATTTACCCCATGTGTCATCTGCCCCTATGCTTTATTGCTCTATTTTCTTCTAACCTTTGGGCCTGCACTTTTAGCTTCTTATTTGCATTAAGAAGTCACTCTTGGCTATGCTCATAGGTCCCTATATATGGTGCTGGGAATCAAAACTGGGTTGAATGCATGCAAGACAAGCACCTTACCCACTGTATATTGCTCTAGTCTTTCACCCCAGCTTCTCTTCCAGTTTGCATCCTTGTTTCTCCCACTCGCAGTCCTCAAAGGAGGGTTCTATTGTCCTTGTATAAGTTTCATAATGTTCCTTATGAAGCCAGCAGGATTTGGATATCCTATGGCATTTTGGAGACTATTCCAAACTAATGCTAGAAAGATCACAACCCTTTCCCTCATCTTGGTCTCTCTCAATCTGCACTGAATCACCCACATTTTACACCCTCACCGATGAGCCTGGTCTGTCAGTCACTTGCCCTAGTCCTCACCATAATGCCATTCTCTTCAATTTGGATTCTGCGTTCAACTGCCAAATCCTTGCTTTCTGCTTTAACAGCAGAACCTGCTCCATTGTGCTCCAGTGTGCTGACTCTGGCCTCTATGGATTCTGGACCCCTTACTTTTTCCTTTGCCAAACTTTAGCAGCTGAAGACTTTCTTGCTCTAGTCCTGGCCCCCCAGAAAATGTCCTACCAAGTGTCCGTGGTGATTAGAAATTTCTACTTTCTTCATCCCTCTTCTTGCTTGCCAGCAATCTGGAAACCAGGAATGGGGCAAGTGCATAGGAAAGTTGAAAGAAGAAATTTTGCTTTACTTACATGTCCATCCAAAGCCCAGTGATCATCTTTGAACTTATTCACAAAGATCTCCACAGGGCCTGTGATCTGGTACACCTGGAGTAGGAGATGGAAATCTTCTTTCTTGTAAATTCCTAAAAGAATAAAATACAGAAGGTACATGGGAAAGGTCTGGGGATTGTCAAAATTCAAATCTGTGGGCTCTTGGTGCACTTGAGCAATATTCCTCATGGCGATACTGATATTAATATTCTATCATAAGGGCAAATGGGTGAACATACTCTGAAGAAGTCAAGCAGGAGACTGCGGGATTGAAAATTGGGGAACATTTGGAAAATGCAGAGATATATAAAGAAAAACATTACTCCAAATCTTTCTACTAAGGAAAAACTATAGTGAGTATCATGGAATCATTATTTCCTATTTAATTTCCTATAATTTTTTCCTCTGAAAA
The DNA here is from genome assembly GCA_004027635.1 of Crocidura indochinensis. Lineage (NCBI taxonomy): Eukaryota > Metazoa > Chordata > Mammalia > Eulipotyphla > Soricidae > Crocidura > Crocidura indochinensis. The sequence goes on from PVKC010003790.1 coordinate 22,955, forward strand.
CTAGAATCAAAAAAGATTGGTGTTGAAACATTGTGGAACAGAAAGGGAGGGAGGTAGGGGACTCCTGACAATGAGGCTTTGGAATGTAATAGAACCTAAATAGGAGTTCAAAGTATTACTCACAGGACAGCTCAAAGTATTACTGCCAGGACACAATTGGTGAAACAAGTCTAGAGGTTTGATAAAGCTCTGACTATGGTATAGGCACAGACCCAGGCCCAAAGGAGGCCCAAGGAGAGAAGTTCCAGTAGGAACAAAGGGCTATGGTAAAGAAATGGAGGAGGACTATCAAAAGTTTCATACTCTTCTCCTTGACAACACCATAGCTACATACTCTGAAGTAAGTAGAAAGTCATAGGTGGGTGCACTTTGGGAAAAGTGTACAGAAACTAACTTGAACTAAGGAAGAACTTGTCTGTGTTGCCAGCCCATGCTTCCTGTGCCCATGCTGCCAGGCACATTACCCGTGCACATGATGCTCTCATCTTTCTTCCTGAGATGTGCCTACCCATTTTAGAGGGTGACCTGCCTCTCCACTTGAACTGTGCATTTGCAAGCTCTCTCTCCTTCTGCAGATGCCTGTGTTCTATCTTGAACATGTTATCTCTTTTTCACTTTCCCCTTTCTCAAAGTCTCTAAATAAATAAAAAACTTTTACTTCATATATGCCTCTGAAATTCTTTTCTGTGAGGGCAGGGCAATGGATCTAAAATACCTGGGTAAGGTCTCAGGCTAACTTACTTTTCTGGAAAGAGCAATTACTTGCTCCAGCCTTCGTCAATGGCTCCTCATGGAGAGAAACTGGGTGGTAGGGATCATCTCCCATACCACACAGAACAAGTGGACATTAAGGTGCAGCTGCCTTGTGGGGCTAATAAGATCTGAAGTTTGTATCCTGCAGGTGCTCCTCAAAGACTTTTACCAGTCCTGCATTTTCCAGGTGCTTCCTGGAGAATCTCCATTGGTAGAAATTGTGCACATGCCTGAAACAACTCTTAGGAACAACTTTGTAAATCATAGTTTCTTAATATAAAGACTTAATTTTTTTCAGTGCTGAAGATTGAACTCAGGGCCTTGAACATGCAAGGCAAGTACTATACTGCTGAGTCATATCTAAATTGTAAAGTCATATTTTAATTTAAGTGGATGCTGAGGCATCATAGCAGGCACATTTCTCACCAGTTTAGAAAAATATTTTCTTAGTAGATATAATTAATATACCCATTTCCTTTTTGGGGACAATTTTCTATTTATAGCCTTTTGCAATATACATAGCCCTGTAATGTGATATTTTATTCCCCATATAAAAATATCTCATGATAAACATTCTTAGAAGTATAATTCATGAGTATAATTCATTTTTATGGCTCTGATAGCTATTGCCTAGTTGCTTCTGGAATTTTGCTATTTTACACTTTGGCTAACACTGGAAGGTGATCAGCATTAAAGTAAAAAGCAGGAAAAAACATTTTGTATTTTATTTTATTTTACTTCCCCAGCTACTCAAAATATCTTTTTCTCTTATTTGTTGACTGTGCTTCAGTTTCAAAGTTACCAGTCACTCCTCATTTTGGTTCTATCTCAAACTACTTATCCCTTATTTTTTTTGGTTTTTGGGCCACACCCGGTGACACTCAGGGGTTACTCCTGGCTATTCGCTCAGAAGTTGTTCCTGGCAGGCACGGGGGACCATATGGGGAACCGGGGGATCGAACCGCAGTCCGTCCTAGGTTAGCGCAGGCACCTTGCCTCCAGCGCCACTGCCCGGTCCCCTACTTATCCCTTCTTTAGTTAGAGAATTTCTTTGTATGCTCAATAACTTTCATTTCCCTGTCCTGCTTTTCTTATTCTTTTTTGGTTTTTGGCCACACCCAGTGACGCTCAGGGGTTACTCCTGGCTATGCGCTTAGATGTCACTCCTGGCTTGGGGGACCATATGGGAAACGGGGGCATCAAACCTCGATCCGACTGTCCTAGGCTAGCGCAGGCAAGGCAGGCATCTTACCTCCAGCGCCACCACTCGGCCCCGTGCTTTTCTTAAGTAGACAAAACTTAACTGGCTCTTCTCCCCACTGCTCAACAAACAAGTCTAAGCTTTGGGGGTAGGAATGTAGGAGTATATACAATGTGACCTATGGCCATAAGTCTGAGGAAATGACATAGACTCATCCTTGTGAAGGGCATGTGCCTCTCTACCTTCACCACCCCAAATTTCTGCTGCCTGGCCCACTCCTTACCAGCCAAATGCACCTCCACACCGCTGTGGTCAATCATGGTGGCGTTGACTTTGCTGTTGGAAACCTGAAAACTGGTGACTCTGAGCATGGCTGGCTGCTTCTTCCCCTGGTACTCATAGGCTCCTTTCCACAGGGAATTCTTGGCAAAAACATCCCCAGGAACTAGGAAAATGGTGAAACAGACAGGAAAGGAACTTTAACCTTTATTGGCAGAATTGAGACTTACTCACTGAGAGGTTTTTCTCCATGCCTAACAGAGGGAAGCCAGAGGGTTATGATCTGACTCTTGATGTTCTGTGTCTCAGAGTGAATGAGTGCAAGGAGGAGGGAGGAAGGAAGAAAGGAGGAAGAAAGAAGAAAGAATGAAGGAAGAAAGAAAGATGAAAAAAAGAAAGAACAGAGGGAAGGAGGAAAGGGGGAAGAGAGAAAGAGTGGGAAAGGAAAAAAGGAGATAAAACAAGAAAGGGAGAGAGGAAGAAAAAAACGAAAAAGAAAATGGAGACCAGGGTTGAAAAGATGGATAAAGGGAAAAAGAAAAGAAAGAAAACCACTAAGTGGGTATCAACATTGTGACCTGCACAGTGGCCAGTGCAGGAATACTGACTAATGCAGAGTGATAACAAAACTCATCCTGGCTTTACTTCTCAGTTATTTAATTGTGCATCACAGTTGACTTTCTTACTGTAGCTATATCTGTAGTTCTGTCAGTGTGGGCCATTCTGCTTACTGTCAAGGTTAATGTTGCCATATGAACTTTGGCATGAAAAACTACCTAATAAATGATAGTTACTTACTTATTTTTAGAATAATTCTCTAAGGCAATATGCCTTTTTTGGACTTTTTTGAGTTTGTTTGTATTTGGGCCACAGCTGGCTGTGCTCCTGACTCTGTGTTCAGAAATCGCTCCTGGCTCGGGGTACCATATAGGATGCCGAGGATCGAACACACGTCCATCCTTGGTCAGCTGCGTTTGAGGCAAACGCCCTACCACTGTGCTACCACTCCAGTTCTCTAAGGTAATTTGGATCTTTTTATTCTTTAAAGAAATGTAAATAAAATATGATGAGTTGAAAGTTACTGGTCAGTGACTCAAACAGAATTTTAAATCCATGATGTTAAATACAATCTTCTTCTTGTAACACACATATGAGAATGGGGGCAAAGTGTAACATTAAGCAAGGATATTAGAGTCTGTAATAATTTTGTATTGTCAAGACATACCCATAATTCTGTTCAAGTTTTTTTGTTTGTTTTTGTTTTCTGGGCCATATCTGGTGATGCTCAAGGCTTACTTCTGGTCATGCACTCAGAAATTACTCCTGGCTTGGGAGACTATATGGGACACCGGGGGATCAAACCTCTGTCAGTCCTAGATTAGTGCCAGCAAGGCAGATACCTTACCGCTCCATGCCACCACTACTACCCCTATTGTGTTCAAGTTTTAAAAGGCACATTCCTGTTGGGGAGAGAGCTCAAGGGACTGGAGTGCATGCCTCACATAGGAGGTTCCAATTTTGATCTCTAGTATCACATGCTCCTAAGTACCGCAGTCTGAGTGGCCTTGCTTATCATGACTTGAATCACTAGGTCTGCAAAGCTGGGTTTAGTGTTCCTGGGAGTAATTTAGGATTTCTTGAGCACTGCTCTGTAGCCCCTGCAAATGAATCCATTGTTAAAAAGTATCCTAAGCAGGCTCTGGGTATCTGTTCCTAATTATATGCTGGCCGATTCTGTCCAGGAGGCTGTGCTCTGGTGACTAGTAGCTGCAGAACTCAAGGCCTGAGATGTGTTTCTGGAAGACTGTGACTCTCTTTTGGATGAGACTCCTATTTCCTTCAGCTCACTCATTCTTGAGGTTCCTCTTGGGGGCTGGGGAGTGGTAGGGAAGTCTATCTGGCTCTACGTATGGTTGGATACTCAACGATTCATCACTTATCTCTGTGTTACTTAATGAAGAAAGCAACACCAGGCTATCGGCCCAAGTTACATACCCGAGGCTTGAGTGAGCGGTGGTTCCCGGGCTGTGTTGATGGGTCTCCCACTGGACCGGACCTCTGCTGGGGAAAGAAAATGGAAAGAAAAAGAGGCTCAGACTTTGGTCAGCCCTTGATTGGCCAAATAATGGTCACTTCTCCAACATTAGGTCAATGAGTTCTTTGAGATCTTCTAAGACTTCTCCTCTTAGATCAAATGGTAGATGATGTTCATGGTCTAATGATATTATGGGCCCTGCTCAGAATGATAGAGTAGAAAGAGAACTCTTGAGTCTATGATGCTAAATACAGTCCTTTGCCTTGGACCACACCTATGAGAATGTGTAAGAGATGCAACTTTAAGGAAGGATATGAGAGTCAGTAATAATTTTGTATTGGTCAAGACACACTCATAGTTTTGCTCTCTGTTCTGCAACTATAAAGAGTTACAAAGGAAATTTATTCTACTCATTATAGTTATTGAAATGTTAAACCCAACTATAATCATATTTTTAATCAAGGTGTTTAAATAAAGATATATATAAAAGAAAGTTAAACAAGGAACTAGGATGTAGGGATTTATATACAGATATAAATTTCTACATCAACTGGATTTAATAATGTGGTGATTAATTACTATTATCTTGAAATAGAAACATAACACAACTTCATGACTTTGGTAACAACTGAAGTATAACAACAAAAACCTTTGCAATGTCTTCCAATGGCAGTCACAGGTATCAATAGTGGGTTTTGTGCACTGGGGATGAAAGGCAGTGCTTTGTTTCAGTGAGTTCAGAAGGGAAAGAGAGATGTGCTCTTCCAGCATACTACTGAGCACTTTGGGCTGGAGAGCCCTGCTCTGGATTCTGCTTTCCTGACATCCTGTACTGGGGAGACTCTCCTCCATCAGAAGGGGGCTCAGGTAGCAGGCAAGGGCCTGATCCACACCGCCTGGGCCTGGGTACATGCCATCAATGCTTCTTGATAAACTGGAAATCACCTCCAAATAACCTTTGTCTAGGTGCAACACAATATCTAGGTGCAATGAATTATCACCTTGTACAGTTTAAATATATTTCAATTTCATTTGTCAATTATACTAAAAGCTGAAAAATGAAATAAAAGGGAAAACATTTCTTTTGTTTTGAGGCCACACCTGCGGTGCTTAGGAATTACTCCTGGCTCTGTGCTCAGAAATCACTCCTAGCAGGCTTGGGGGACCAGATGGGATGCTGGGGCTCAAACCTGGGTCAGCCATGTGCAAGGCCAATGCCCTACCAGCTGTGCTATTGCTTCAGCCCCAGGGAAAAGAATTCTTAAACTCAATAGCAACAACAAGACAATCTCACTGAAAATGGAATTGAATAGATATTTCTCTAGAGAAGATAAATAAATAGCTAATAGGGGCCCGGGAGACAGCATGGAGGTAAGGCGTTTGCCTTTCATGCAAAAGGTCATCGGTTTGAATCCCGGTGCCCCATATGGTCCCCCGTGCCTGCCAGGAGCAATTTCTGAGCATGGAGCCAGGAGTAACTCCTGAGCACTGCCGGGTGTGACCCAAAAACCAAATAAATAAATAAACAAACAAATAAATAAATAGCTAATAAAGACATGAAATGATGTCTACATCTTTAGCATTTAGGTATATATAAATTAAAACCACAATGTGGGGGCTGGAGTGATAATAGGGAGTTTGCTTTGCACAGGCTGACCAGGATTTGATCCCCAGCATCCCACAATCTGTGAGCTTAACAGGAGTGATATCTGAGCAGAGCTAGGAGTAACCTCTGAGTGCCATCAGATGTGGCCCCAAAACAAGCAAATAAACACACACACAACCAAATTACAATATGTTACCTCTTCATACCTACTTAGGAACTCTTATGCTCTACAGAGTGAATAATTACAAGTGTTGGTGAGGTTGTGGAACCATCAGAACCTTTTGTATTGCTGGTGGGAATGTAAAGTGGTGAAGACACTTTGCAAAAAGTTTGAGATGATTCATAATGTTAATCTTAAGAGTTATTATTTACTCCTAGAGAATTGAAAAAAAAAACAACCATGCAAAAACCATTTTGTAATAGATGTATTCATAATAATCCCACACTAGAAACAACTCACATAATGATCAATGGGTAAAGTGTGTATTGTCAGCAATGGAAATACTATTCAAGTCTAAAGGAGAATGAAATTGTGATAGATGCTATAACATAAATGAATGCTGACAACTCTGGTCCCTGAAATCATTTACAAACAAAAAGGAAAAATGTGATTCCTCTCATGAGACACTAGAACAGACACATTCACAAAGCTAGAAAGTATAATAGAAGCCCTTAGATGCTGGAGGGAAAGAGCAATGGGATACTTACTACTGTTTAAGGGTAAGGATTGTTAAAAAATTTCTGGAAATGGGTAGTGTTGATGGTTGCATAATATTGCAAATGTACCTAATGTAATTGAATATTGGTCAAATGTATATATATATTTGTAATATATCCATAAATGATATCCATAAATATATCCACATACTCATTTGGTCAAATGTATATATCCATAAATGTTATACATTTGATCAATTATGTATCCATAAAAATGATAAAATGGCTAAAATGGAAATTTTATATTATGTTTATTCTATACAACAATAACTGTACTCTGAAAAATATTATATTGCTGCCCTATGTACAAATAATACTTTCTATAAATGAAAGTTACAATGACTCATACAGTGAAAATACAATATAGTCATTAAATTGTAGTTCTGAGAAGTACCAACATTAATAAATTCTAGGCTGATTGCTAAAACCTTCTCTCTGAGGTAGGGAGAAGCAAAGCACTTTCAAGCATGAATTCTGAAGTAGGAACATCATCAGATTGGGATTTAAACCCTTTCCCTTTCCCAATTGGTGACCTGCTGTTTCTTCATTTCCTCCGTTACCTCATCTGTTAAATTGGGGTGTGAAAAACAGCTGCTTTCAGGATGACTGAGGGTGAAATGAGCTAATGTACAATGTACTTAGAACAATCAGCCCCTATAAGGGGGAACTTAATGGCATTCTAGCACCAGCTGATTCCCTGTTCTTGCTAAACTGTTAAGATTAGACAGAGACATCATCTTCTCCAGGAATCCTTCCCTGTTTTCTCTCCCTATCCCACTTAGGCTGTTTCCATATGCTTTGTTATTCCCACAGAATTCATTGCTTTTCTGTGTACAAGGTACTTTTATTTCTTCTCTGTTAATGGGTCTATTGCATGCAACATCAGGGTTATATCTTTCACTTCTGCAGACCCCACTCCCTTGCTAAGCATTGCAGGGTATAATGAGAATGTTCAATATATAGAGATGGGAAGGAAATCTGTTGTTGGGAGCTGATTTAAGCTCAGGCCAAAGGTAACTGATTCCAACAGGCATGGCTTCTCTAGGTGCCACTTTGGACTTCTATGGCTTTTTCTTCTAGAGACTCAGGACCATAGCATATGAGAAATAGGGCCCAACTTCCAGAACTTGAACTTAATCCTTCTCCTTTGATCACCTTCACTCAGGCTCACTTCTCTTGTCCTCCCTTGGCCCATCAGAGGCATTCAGAGCATGTGCTCACCCAGGCAGATGGGAGGTTTGCCTGTCCAGCTGCCATCGGCTTTGCAAGTGCGGTGTTCAGAGCCTCCCTTGAGGGAGAAGCCCTCCTGGCAGGAATAGATGAGCGTGTAGCCCATGGAGGGCAAGTCCAGAGCCCCGACGTTGGCATGAGTTGGTGTCTCTGGCTGCCTGCAGTGATGAGCTGGAGAAAAGGAAAGAAGCTGTTGGACCTGGGATATCATGGTCTTTCTGCTACCATCCCCTGCTCCCAAACAAATTTTCTTTTTCTATGGGTCCCTTGTAAGTGCAACACCCTCTCCCCTGCCCTCTAATCCAGTCTTTTCTTGGGGGTAGTGTGTTTGTTTTGGGACTACACCCAGTGGTGCTTAGGTACTATTCCTTCCTAGCTCTGTGCTCAGGACTGACTGCTGATGGTGCTGGGGGTTCGAAGCCATATGCAAGGCAAGTACCTCAGCTCCATCACTACACCATCTTGATGTCTGAATAGGTATCAGGATGGAGACATATGGACATTGGCTTGGTCAACTCTGGGGGAATCTAAGCTTGCAATACTTTCATAAGGGAAGAAGAGTGATCATGAGGAAAAGCCTGAAGCCTTCTGGCCTGAGGGTTGGATGAGAAGTTGGTATTTACTGTCACTTTCTTTCTCCTTTGCTAACCCATGACTGCTCTCACATATCTGAAAGTTATAAGTATATTCCCCCAGGGTCAGGGTTACACAGATACTAATACTGAAGTTGTGAACGTTCCACCATTCTGAGCATTTAAGCATCTCTTGGCTGCCCAACTAGTGGTAACAGCCTATTGACAAGGAAAGTTGTCTTGTGTATACAAGTGGAGTTGGTACTCACGGACACAGTCAGGGGGGGCTCCACTCCAGGTGAGGTTGGGAAGGCAGGTCCTGGTGGTGGAGCCCTGAAGCAGGTAACCTTTGTGACACTGGAAGAGCACCGTGCTCCCAACCTGTGACAAGAAAGGCAGGCCCATGACCCCTGCATATCTAGAAATACTCACATGTCACCATGAAATGCCTTCCCCTGACCCAGGATCTCCTTCCCTCTGTCTAGGACTCCTTTCCTCTGCCACACTTCCCAAGACTCTCTGTTTGAACTGACTCCTACCAAGTCAGAGACTCTGCAGTGGTGAACCAAGGCTGTCCCAGAACCAGGAGCCCTGAACCTGATCTCTCCCTTCTACTGTCATACATGGAAGGGCAGGTTGCATAGACATCATGCCTCCATCTCCCTGTGTAGAGAGCTGGTATATTCTGGCCATGAATGAGACAAGTAGTTCTGACCATGGGTAAGACACAGTGGAAAGCTGGGCATGGATGTGAACATGCATCTGAAGCATCTGAAAGCATTTTATAAAATGTGAATAACTGTACAACACAGAATGATTGTGTGTATGTGTGTTTGTGTGTGTGTGTGTGTGTGTGTGTGTGTGTGTGTGTATCTTTGATGATGCTCTGAATTCCATAATGTTGGGAGACTTTTTTCTTTAAAAATGAGTCCTCCAGATGTCAGGCTGTCCTTTGCAAATATCGTAGTATGGCCACCTCTTTTCCACTCTCTATTAACTCAGTTTCTTGGTCTCCCTACCCCCTCCATGAGTCCCTCTCTGGCACACTGGGGATTGCAGTCACAAGCTCTGTCTCTCCTTCTGCCACTAATTGGTTCCTCCAACTCTTATTCTTTCTGCACTGAACTTGGCCCCATGAATCATATAAGGCTCAAGGGCATAAACTCTATGCACAGTCAAAAAGCCACATTAAACTTTTTTTGAGGCCTCTGCAAGAGTGCTCAGGGGTTGAGAACCACACCAATGATGCTTGGTTCCACAATGTGGTCTGATGAATCAGGACTGGTTATGTGGTACTCAGGCCTAGGGGTACTGGGACCACAAGGATCATACCTGGTGGTGTTTGGGGATGCATGTAATTACCCAGGGACATTTAAGCCTTCAGTCTTTTGAGCCTTTTGAGTTAACCTCCAAGTTCCATATATAGTTTTCTGATTTTGTTTTCTTTGGCTACACTAAGCAGTGCTGAGGGTTACTTCTTGGCTCAGTGCTTGGGGTTGCTCCCAGTAGTGCTCCAGGAACCCTGTAGTACCAAGGATCCAACTTAGGGCTGCCTCATGCAAAGAATGCCTTTTGTATTTTTCTCTAACCTCCACTACATAATTTTTTAATAATTTTGTTTTGTTTTGTTTTGTTTGGGCCACACCCAGTGATGCCCAGGGATTATTACTCCTGGCAATGTGCTCAGAAATTGCCTCTAGCTTTGGGGGACCATATGGGACACCAGAGATTGAACCAAAGTCCATCCTAGGTCAGCTGCGTGCAAGGCAAATGCCCTACAACTGTGCTATCACTCTGGCTCCATCTACTACATAATTTTGACTTCCTTCTCCTTTTGATAACCTGCTGATTATTAGAAGCCTGAGTGATAAGAGAAACAGCCAATTAACATATATATTGAAGGCTATATATACTCTATTTTTACAATAAACTAAGCAATAGGTAAAATGTCTTATGACATTATTAGAGAAAATGTATTTCGTGTATTCCCCTCTACCATGTCGTTCATGTAGTTTGTTTGAAATTGGCCCAGGAGAAATTAAGAACTGAGTTCAAAAATTAAAGAGTCAGTAAACTCTTCTAAGTAGGGGCTGGTGAGGATGTAGAGGATATTTTCCTCATCTTCTCTATGTCTCTATGTCCAAAGCCTACCATGGAAGGCTGAATGAGTAGTCTTATTGACAGTGGCCTCCAAGGACCGGCTCACCAGGGAATTTTCTCACCATCCTGACACCCACTGATCTACAACTTGCCTCGTATCAAGTGTTTTTTTTGATATTTTCCCATATAAACTGCTTCTTGTAAACATCTGGGAAGATAGTTCTCTAGAATGTAAGTCTAGCTGCTTCTAACCTGTGTACCTATTGCTAAGGAAGTTCAGTCTTGACTTGCTATCTTTTTATTGCTTGAAGTGATAGAAAAGAACCTTCTCAATTATGTGTTTACAAGAAAAACTGCATATGTGTTATCTGTGTTCAGATGCATGCTATTTCACGGTATTTCCCAGTTTAAAATCCTTAGAGATAGCTATTTCTTCCAAGAGCAAATGCCAAAGCAAAGGGAAATTCTTGATTTCTAATCATGTTCTCTATGTTCAATCTGTTTCTCTTCTATTTCTTCACCTTGTATGAAAATGGTAACTTGAATCACCTACTTGTGCAAAATAAAACTATCCTCCTTGAGTCCTCCTTTTCTTCCAACTTCTCATCTGATAGGCCAACAAATCCTCTTGGCTCCACCTACAGAACACATCCTGCCACCTGCTTGCCCAGATCTGCCCTCATGCTTATCTGAGCTTCTGCAACAATGTTCTATGCATCCAGGACCTTCCATTTTTGGCCCCCTCTTATTCATTCTATCCTTAGTGACAGTTAGAACCTTGTATCAAATAGCATTACTCCAGGGCATTTAGAATGAAATTTAAAAAAGAATGAAATACAAAATGTTCATCAAGGTTTCAGGGCCCTAGATGATCTATCCAAAGATCTTTCTTTTTTCAAATATTATGTGATATTTAATGCATAAAAGGACTATCAGGAACATCTGCCCTCCTACCACCACCCACATTGGAATTGTGATAGTCAAAGAAAGGATTACTTTAAGATGTCACCTGTACTGCAATTTGTATTAAGTCACATCCAAGTATTAGTCATTGGTGGTATGTGCTGGCATTAATGTATTGGGTCTAACACTCAGTGTAAGAGCTGTAACAGTGTTGACATAGCTATAACTATTTGCATTTTCATCCACTACCAGATAAAGGGAAAGAGACAGAATGCCCGCCCCTGGCTGATCTCATTACCTGGTAACCCTGGGAATTGTTCTGGATCCCAAATTGTGGCATGCCGGGGTCCGCACATGTGGTCAGCGTTGGGTCTGGATTGCAAACAGAGACAGACCACAGGGTCACCAAGGCGTTCGTGGCCTCTGCTTGCATGGAGAACTAGATGTAGGAAAGCAAATGAAGACCCCTCTGCCTTCCCCGCTTTAGACATGGTCCAACCCTGGCTGCATTCACCATTCCTGGTAGCACTTTCATTTTCTACTCTAAGATGCTCAGAGGCAAGCTCTTTCCCTTTGCAGATCAGTCCCTGAAGACAGGAAAGGAGTTCTTCCTCTCAAGCACCAGAGAAGGCTGCCACCCTTTTCCCAAGACCATCTCTTACCTATACAGCTGGGCTGGGTGCCACTCCATGTTCCATCTGATTGGCAAAACCTCCTCGGGGAGCCCACCAATACCAAAGGGGATTGGCAAGAAAAGGAGACAGATGACCTGTAGGAGAAGCCTCGGTCCTCTCTCCTCCCATGGGGTGGGACCCCTGGGTCTCCGCAGAACACAGCTGGGAATTGAAAGGGAGGAAAAGGGGGTTTAGCTGAGTTCTAGAACCCAGATGGCACATCTGCCTCCACATTCTTATTTTGCATGCCAGCCTTGGTTCTTTCTGTCTCTTCCTTCCTTTCTGCTTCAGTTCTACAGTTAGGGACAGACATGGCTCAAGGTGGAAGCCTGTCTTGGTGCTGCAAATGTTTCTGAAGGTTACTCAAGGAGCAGAGGAAAGTGACAAGAAGCAGAGGGCAGTGACATAAGTGGCTGAAAATCCATTTCCTAAAACTCTCTTTCCCTCTTTCCTCTTCTCGATTTGGTTGACATGTATGTGAACTTGTGCTGGCTGTGAATGTGACTCCCAGGCAATGTTAATCTTGCTTTGTTCACTTGCTACCTTGTCACTGTTTTCCAAGTAGAAGAAGCCAAAAGTACTGCCACCACCTCATTTTATAAGGAGAAGTCACATCACAATCATAGTTTGCTATTATTGTACATGAGCAGTTATTTTTCCAGTGGAAAAGATTCAAACAGCCATTCTTTCACTTGCATTGTTTCCTTAGACAGTGTCTCTAGGTATGTACTTATTATCTTGCAGTGCCTGAATGTGTCTGAATGTACTTGATGCGTGTCCTCCAAAGGCTGTGCTTTTACATGGTGATGGCAGGGCAGGCTGGAGCCCTTTTCATTCAGGCCACCAGAGGGTGCCAATCAAAGCTGACAGTGGAATTCAAAGCTAGTGACAGAAAATGGAATAAATGCAGGCCTATCTTTCTTCCATTCTGCTCAGCATTTTAAGTGTTCACATGCTCATGTATTAAAAATGCTCTTCTTCGTACATTCCAGAACTGGGCCTATTTTAAGGGGATTTGAAAGGAATAGAAATTTTGACAGAGAGGAGTGCTACCTGCAGTTTTGATTTGAAGCTATACACAGTGATGCTCAGGGCTTACTCTTGTTCTGTGCCCAGGGGCTGATGGGACTTGGGGAATCATATAGGATACCAGGGACTGAACCATATTGGTTGTGTGCAAGGCATGTGCCCTACTGCTGTGCTATCTCTCTGACCCCTAAGACATTCTCATTTTATCCTTTAAACTTTCCTTGCTTCTTTAATAGTGTCTTAGACAAAGTTCTGTCCTAACTTTGGGGCAGTAGACTCCCTATTCTATGCCATTACGAGACACATCTCAGAGGAGGGCAGGGAAAGGGACCTGGGGTAGAAAGTCTCCCCGGGGACTGGGGGTGTCAGGAGAGACTTACGAAAACACTGAGGCAGCTCTCCGGCCCAGGAGCCATTTCCTTCACAGGTGAGCACAGCAGGCAGGGAGAGCTGGTACCCTTCCAGGCAGGCATAAGTCACGCTGGAGCCCCACATGAAGTCGGACCCCACCACCTTCCCATTGGGGATGGGCTGGGGTGGCTTGCACATGATAGCTGGGGGGAGACCAGAGCAGATTGGGTTGTTGGATGCCCTGAGAATGCAGGTCCCAATCTCCAGTATGGAGACCAGAAACTGCCAGTGATGCTGAGAGAAGCAGCAGAAGGTTCCAATTTCCTGGGGACTTCTGACCTTGCCTCCCACAATAGGCTATTTCAAGCCCTGATAACCCCACTTTGTTTTATCAATGTTCCTCTCAGAGTCTGGAACACAGGCCCCTACTACTCAATCTGAGCAGATGTTCAGGGACCCTCATTCACTTTGCAACCCATCCTCCCTATACCAGCTGCTGTAGCTGCTGGCACCCAACCCTCTTCTCAATATTCAATCCCAACCACTTTTTGGTTTTGTATCTTCCTGGTTCTTGCTCCATCTTAGTCACTTTAGGTGTGTACACACACAGACCTTTGCAGACTGGCTTGGTCCCATTCCATGTACGGTCCTTGGTGCAGCTAAGCACTGATACTCGGTGTGACTCCATCATATAACCGGGGACACACTGGTAGGTGACGGTTCTGTTGTACCGGAAGTCATGGCCCAGACGGAGGCCATTGGCTGGGATCCCAGGGTCACCGCAGTTTATTACTAGGAAAAGGGACAGCATGGTTCATTCCCAGCACAGACTTTCCCTCCCCAACCCATATTCATTGGATTTCCCATCACTCCCTGGGCATGCTGAGAAGGGAAACTTCAGGTCAAGGATGCCTAGGTCCTTCCAGGGACTCACCAACACTCTAAAGTTTGTTTGATCAAATCCCTGATTCCCAGCTTGTCCATATATACACCCTTATTCCAGTATCTGGGGCTATGAGGACCTGCCCTAAGAAGGGGACATATCCAGAAGATATGTTCCTAAATAAAGTTCCTAAATGAAGCTGGGGTGTTAGGAGAGGGAAGTTTCTAGGTTGAAGAGCCTAGACCACAAAAACAGTTTTTCTGCAAAGGGGCATGTTAGACCCTACCCATCCTAGCCTGTGGCATCTCTGTGTTGGCAGCACCTATGAACTGTTTTATAGGATCAAGCAAGGGTAGAATTTGATCAACTTTGGCCTCAAAATGAGGAGGCCTGGTCATGGATATCATAAATATCATATAGAGCTGGAGCCATAAACCAAGATTTTGAAAGAGAAACTATGGTCAGAGATTTTT
>PVKC010003791.1:0-37734 GCA_004027635.1 Crocidura indochinensis
TTTGAGCTTTAAATATTGAGTAGTCTGCACTTACGCTCTGATCTTGCTACATTGCCTTTGCTAAAGTATGGTTACAGTATTCAAGTGTTTATTTTTTACAGCATTATGATTTAGAAGTGATTTCAGTGAGTGGCTATTTCTCTGAACACTAAGAATGCAAAAAGGTATGAATCAGTCTCAGATCTGCTTTTAATTCCTTTCTTTGGTCCCTTTTCTGGACTCCAGAATATGTCTTCAATAAGAAGCAAAGGGGCTGGAAAAATAGATAACACAGTAGGTAGGGTGTTTGCCTTGCATTCGGCCAACCCAGGCTCAATCCTCAGCATCCTATATTGTCCCCAGTGCCTGCCAGGAGTGATTTCTGAGCACAGAGACAGTAGTAACCCCTGAATGATGCCAGGTGTGACCCAAAATATAAACAACAACAACAGCAACAACAAAAGAATCACAGGTGGCTTGTATAAAACTGTATGGCTTAGTAGTTAGGATAACCAAAATTATCTCCTATTGAATGGAATACCTAAAA
Organism: Crocidura indochinensis; assembly: GCA_004027635.1. NCBI lineage: Eukaryota > Metazoa > Chordata > Mammalia > Eulipotyphla > Soricidae > Crocidura > Crocidura indochinensis. Next base: position 527 of record PVKC010003791.1, read on the forward strand.
TATAAAGCAAAATTTCCACAAATGTTTACAATGAGAACTTAAAGTATAATTCAGTTCCCTTTAAGAGGAAAAAGCAATGAACAACTTCGAGGCACAATTGTAAATTGGCTATTTTTAAATATCTTCCTTTTACTATTTTAATATAGGAGAGCAATAAACTTTTTCATATTTTTTATCCTGCCACATTGCTATATTAATATTGTTTCTAATGAGTTTTTTTTGTTTATTTGTTTTTGTTTTTGTTTTTGGGCAACATCCGGTGGCACTCAGGGATTACTCCTGGCTCAAAAATCGCTCCTGGCAGGCAAGGGGACCATTTGGAATGCTGGGATTCTAACCACCATCCATCCTGGATTGGCTGCATCCAAGGCAAACGCATTTCCACTGTGCTATCACTTCAGCCCTGCTAACGAGTTTTTTGTGGTCATTAGAATTTTCTATATAGATGTCATCCACAAATAGCAAGAGCTTAATATCTTCCTTTTCTATCTGGCTACCCTTCATATATTTTTCTTGCCCAATTGCTTTGGCTAATTGCTTAATTGCTATGTCTTGGACTTTTAGTTTCTCCCTATGGAAGCTAATGCTTGTTGTGGAATTATGGTATATAGCTTTGGTTATGTTGAGGAAAATCCCTTTAAATCCCTTTCTATTAAGAGAATTTATCATGAGTAGGTGCTGCAACTTGTAAAATTCTTTCTCTGCATCAAATAATATGATATGAAGTTTTGCTCATAACTTTTTGATAAGTTGTGGGATTTTATTTAGTAGTATTTTACTAAAGGTCTTTGAATCTGTATTCAGCAGGGATATCTGACTAGAATTCCCTCTTTTTTTATGAGTGTTGTCTCTATCTTATTTTGGTATCTGATGGTATTAGCTTTATAGAATCTGTAGTGTTTGATTTTCTTCAATTTCCTGAAAGAGTATAGAATGTGGGTACTCTTAAGGCTTGATAGACTTCACTAGTTAATCCATCTGAGCCTGGACTGCTGTTTTGGGGTACAATTTTGTTTAGTGTTTTGGTTTTTTGAAAATGATAGTCTATTCAGGTTATTTATACCTTTTTGTTTCAGCCTTGGGTGATTATAAGAATTCAGGAATTAGGTTTTCTCATGTTATGGCATAACATTCTCAAAGTAATCTATGATAATATTTTTAAATTTCTGGGGTATCTGTTCTGATGTCTTCCCTTTTTGTTCTGATATTGTTTAATTAGATTTCTCTCTCCTCTCTCTTTGCTATCAACCTTATTTTTATTTTTCTGTTCACCTTATTGATCTTTTAGATTTTTTGGGGGGGTTCAGATTACTAATTTATACTAATTTATATTTCTTTCAATCCTGCTTGCTTTGGGCCACCCCACTTTTTTTGGTGATTTTCAAGTTTCTTACATCGTTCAGTAAATTGATATGGGCCCTTTCTTTTTTCCTGATAATTGATTGTATAGCTATTGACCTTCCTTTTTCCGCTGCTTGTTCTGTGTCCCATGTAAATCATGTCCTGATATCTCTTTGTTTTCCTCCAGGAAACTTTTGATTTCCCCTCTGACCCACTAGTTGTTCATTAGTAAATTATTTGGTTTACATGTGTTTGAGTTGTTTCTCTGCTCCTTTTTGGGATTTTATTCCGTTTTTATTGCACAAGATCTGAAAAGATAGTTGATTTAATTTCTATTCTCTTGAATTTATGAATATATATTTTGTGTCCCAGGTTTCAGGCCCAGAGCTAGGAAATCTGAGTAGGCTGTAGGCACTTAGGCTTAGGCACTGCTGCCCACATCTAATAGAAATCTCTGTCATTCCCACCACCTCATTGCTGTTTTGATATTTCTCTTTTTTTTCAAATTTTATTTTACCTCATATTAAAACAAAGTATTCAATCTTTGAAGTATATCCCATGTGCATTGAAAGTAATATTTATTTGGCTTTCCAGGGATTAAAGCCCTACATGTACATTTGCTAAATTTATCTCTTCAACTTCTTTAAAAGTAAGTATTTCCCTTTTGTACTTTAGTTTAGTTGTTCTATAGTAAAGTGAAAGAGCTGTGTTGAAGTCCCCAACTACTATTGTGTCACTATCAATGTCTTTCTTCAAGTATGTTAGAAGTTATTTTAAATATTTTCTAATTCCTCATTAGTTTCTTTTTTTTCCTCATTAGTTTCATATATGTTTAGGATTGTGAAGTCTTTCTGAGGTTTATATCCCTTAATCATCAAGAAATGACTATTATTGTCTCATAAACTTTGTGAAGCTGAAGTCTGACATCTGATACTACATGTTCACCTTAACCTTTTTATGGAGTTATTTACATAAGGACTCTTCTACATTTCACTTTGTGTCTGTGTTTGCTCTGGCTCTTCAAATATGTTTCTTGCATGCATCTTTCTGCAATAGTTTGAAGTGTTTTGGGATACATTTAGCGTTAAAATAGCCACTTTATTTCTTCTTGGAAATATAATTTTGAGTCTATGAAAATTCAGTTGTTGCTTGTCAGTGAATTTTTTATCAGCTTTGTACTGATTGAAAGTGACTAGGTAAAATTTATTGTTTGATTTTTTTTTATTTACACTGATTTTTTTCACTATATTCCATCACTGATGTTGGTTTGGATAAGTTTCTCTCAATAATTTGTTTTAAATATTAAGAATTCTCCTTTATATACGATTTCCTTTTTTGACTGGTTGCTTTAATTTTTTTTATTAAAGAATTTTAATGTAAGTACCATGATTACAAACATGCTTGTAGTTGAGTCTCACCCCCCTTCACCAGTGCAAATTCCCACCACCAATGCCTCCTTTCACCTTCTCCCCCTCCCCCTGCTATATTCAAGACAGGTATTCTACTTCTCTCACTCCTCAACATTGTTAAGGTAATTCTTAGTGTAGTCATTTTCTCTAACTGCATACACCTCTCTGTGGTGAGCTTCATATAGTGAGCCAGTCCTTTGACCCTCATCTCTATTGTCTCTGGGCATTATTACAATAATGTCTTTTATCTTTATTTTCCTTTTTCCCCCATTTCCTCCAGGATCTCATGTTTCATAGCATAGTTTCTTAAAGTAGTCTTTGATTAGAATTTGGATCACTGTATTATCTGTAGTGGCCTCCCCTTTTCATTTCTAATCTGGTTTATTAAGCTTCTCTCCCTTTTGTTGTGAATTTTGCTAGTGGTTTATCAATCTTGTTTATTTTTTCAAAGAACCAACTTTTGCTTTCATTGATCTTTTGGGTTGTTCTTTGGGGTTTCCACTTCATTAATTTCTGCTCTAAGCTTTGTTATTTCATTCTGCCTACTTATTTTGGGTTCAAAATTTTGTTGATCATTTTCTAATTTTATAAGCTGTGTCATTAACTTACTTATGTAGACCCCATTCTTCCTTCCTGATGTGTGTTTGCAACTTTGATTTTGAGTCTGTGTTTGCTCTGACTATTCATATTTGTTTCTTGTAGGCAGCAGAATGTTGGATTCAGCTTTTTGATCCATTTTGTCATTCTCTGTCTCTTAACTGGTGCATTTGGCCATTTACATTGAGAGAGACAATTGTCATGGGATTTAGAGCCATCTATTTGTGGAAGTTTGATACGTCTTTAAGCCTATCTTGTTTTAAAGTAGACCTTTCATTTTATCTTTCAAGGCTGGTTTTGAGTCTGTAAAGTTTCTGAGCTGCTGTTTATCTGTGAAGCTATGTATATTTCCTTCAAACCTGAAAGTGATTCTGGCTGAGTTAAGGTGAAACATTCATTTCGTTGAGTTTTGTCACTATATCCCAATACTGCCTTCTGGCCTTAAGGGTTTCTTGTGACTATTGTAAATCTTAAGGATGTCCTTTGAATGTAATTTCCCTTTTTGATCTTGCTGCTTTCAATATATTATCCCTATCTGTGGAATTCGTCATTGTGAATAGGATGTGTTTTTGGGTGTTTTTCTTTGGGTCTCTTTTAGCTGGTATGCTTCAGGTATGCAGGATTTCATTGCATGCAGTCTTTAGCTCTGGGAGTTTCTCTGATGTCTTTGACTGTTTATTCTTCCTGGGGATTTTCTTCCTGGGTCTCTGGGACTCCACTGATTCTTATGTTGTTTCTGTTGAGTTTATCAAAGACTTCTATTTTCATCTGTTCACATTCCTTGAAGATTTTTTCCATTGATCATTTGCTTTAAGGTTCTTTTCCAATGATTTCTGCTATATAATGTTGTTCTGTATCTCATCTTTCAGCTCACTGACTTTGTCCTCAGCTACTGTTACTCTGTTGGAGTGGATTTCCATTGAAATTTTCATTTCATCTACCAAGATATTCAGACTTGTTATTTCAGTTTGGAGTTTTCTGAGTTCTATCTTTGTAGTCTGTTCAGCTCGATCTATGCTTTCCTTGAGTTCTCTGTGCATCCTCCATATTTCTACTCTAAAATCCTTATCTGAGGGGCTAACTACGTGGCTGGTACTTTTCAGGTCATCTTCATTTTCTATGTATGGTATTATCTGTGGTTTTTTTTTTCCATTACCATGCCTGTAGTGGTGGTTTTTAATACACGCTGTGGTGGGGTTCATGGGCTAGAAGATGCGAAGAGTAGCCGCACTTCTCTGGATCCGTACTTTTGGGGCAGAGACACCTTATCTTGTGCTGGGTCCTAAAGAGGTCATGCTCGCAGTCATCGTCTTTGCTGCCTCACGCAGGAAAGCAGGCAGTGAGCGAGGCAGCAGCCTTTTCTTATCAAAGTACTTTTATTAGTGAACAGCCTTTGTGTCATTTGGTCTAATCCACTTCATTTTTTATCATGGCTGCATAACCAAGAGCCACTGGGAGAATGTGGAGGGATGCTGGCAGGCATGATGGATGTGGGGAGGGTGTCTGTCTCGCATGTGGAGACCTGAACGAGTCTCAGGAATGAGGCCTGAGCACTGCCAGGAGTAACTCAGAAAAGCGAACCGCCGCAGAGGGTCCTGCTTTAAGTTTTCTCTTATTTGGCTTTCTTTATTTTGATGGGGTTGTGTTCTAGAGTATTTTTATAGACATCTCTCTCTCTCTCTCTCTTTTTTTTTTTTTTTTTTGGTTTTTGGGCCACACCCGGTGACGCTCAGGGGTTACTCCTGGCTATTCGCTCAGAAGTCGCTCCTGGCAGGCACGGGGGACCATATGGGGAACCGGGGGATCGAATTTAAAGGTTCTTTTTGGGCCTCCTGGATCAAGGTGGCTGAAATCTTCAGTTCTTGGAGCTTCTCAGTAATGGTATCAGAGACTATTGCCTTTTCATCTAGGTTTCCTTTTCTAAGCCCTCTGGGACCCCAATGATTCCTTTGTTGTTCCTCTAATTCGTTCCAATATTATCTTGTCAGCTGTTTATTTATTTTGCTGTCGTCTGGAGATTTTCAGTATCTTGTCTTGAAGATTAATGCTCTTCTACTAAAGCCTTTCAGTGATTTTTTTTCCACTTTGTTTACCGAACTCTTTAATTCTGTCATTTCTGCTTATACTTAACCTCACTTCTACTCTCTTATCCTCTTTGTTTTATTGACTATCTGTTCCATTGTTTCTTTGAGTTCCTTAAACATCCACCACATTTCCTTTCTAATGCTCTTATCAGAATTTATGTAGTTATATGATTATTACTAGTTAAGTTTTCAGGTTTACCATCAAATGATTCTCTACATGTAGTGGGGTTAGTGCTTTCCCATTGTGACCTTGTAATCTGGAGGTATTTTTGTGTGACTGGGTGACTAGATTTTGAATGTCTTCTTATACTTATAGTGAGAAGTGAAGACATGTATAGCTGCTTTGCTCTTGAATGAGGGGGGTTGTTGACATAGTGGGAAGTGAACAAAATGATTATCCTCAAAAACAAGGCTATGATACCATGATGTCTTAGTTCTTGGAACCATAGTTGGGTGGAACCAAGCTGGAAAGGTTATCATCCTTCCACTTTCTTTGAGAGATCTGGGGGTGGACAATAAAATGGTGATCTTGAATAAGAAACAGTGCCCCAATGCAGCAATCCCACTCCCTCAGTTTCTAAGGTAAAGGTAAATATTTCTGTCATATATCTATATATTCATATATATATATATCCATATATATATGTATCAAAGACTATTTCAGGGAGTTTTCAATTAAAGCCATTACCTCAGTATCAAACTGGTCTGTAACAATATTTAATGGGCACATGGGGCTCCTGAACTCAGTTTCAATGTATGTATGTATATATGTATGTATGTCTGAATTAACCTATTTCTATGTACTCTGAGATAATGTTAAATTCCATAGTTTAAGGACTCAGTCTCCCAATAATGTACTCTATTTTAAATGCCTGTCATAATTCCAGATTATTTTTAACCCATGAGTTACTGGCTATAAATCAGAATTTTCTATAAATCCTCATCAAGTTCAACTAATTTTATAGAATATCTCATAAAATTTAGGAAACTAATTTACTTAGCATATTATCACTTATTTAAAAAGATTTATGATAGGGGCTTGAGCAATAGCAGCAAGGGTAGGGTGTTTGCCTTGCATACAACTGACCTGGATTCAATTCCTGGCATCCCATATGTTCCCCAAGCCTGCCAGAAATAATTTTTTGAGCACAGAGCTAGGAGTATCCCCTGAGCACCACCAGGCATTGTATAAACAAACAAACAAAAGTTATTACAGCAATTGAAAAAATTTAGTGAGTAAGAAATAAGGAAAATGGATGATGCTTCTACAGACTGTCATTCCTCTTAGATTTCCATGTGCTCACTAACCTAGAAGTTTTATAAATTTCCTAATTGGATTTTTATAATTATTTAATAGCTGAGGGGCCAGAACAATAGCACAACGATTGGGTGTTTGCCTTGCACACTACTGCTCAGGACCTCGGTTCGATCCCCAGTGTCCCAAAGTCAGGAACAATTTCTGAGTGCATAGCCATGACGAATCTTTGAGCGTCACTGAGTGTGCCCCCCCCCAAATAAAACCTAAAAAATTTAAGAGCCGGATATGATATATTATTAAATCATTGGCAATAACAGTTGAACTCTTTCTTTAATATATCTCCTATCCCATTTATTCATCTTTTTCTGAAAATGAAACCCTATATCAGATGTTTGTTTTTCAACATAACGAAAATTATCTTCTGGGGCGGAGAGATAGCAGGGAGGTAATGCATTTGCCTTGCATGCAGAAGGTCAGTGATTTGAATCCCAGCATACCATATGGTCCCTTGAGTCTGCCAGGAGCAATTTCTGAGCATAGAGCCAGGAGTAACGCTTGAGCGCTGCCAGGTGTGACCCAAAAAAACAAACAAAAAATTATTTTCTCCTCTCCTTTAACCATAAAAACTTCATGTTTTTTGGGGCATTGTGAGTCAGGGACTATGGACGGACACTAAATAGGTAAATGAAGCTAAATAGAAATATACTATCTTGATGACCAAAATATGTATTGTTACAAATTGCCATGCTACAATGGGTAAGTAGAATGATATTTATAAAGGTAGAATACAGCCTTAAAGTGAAATTGCATTGTCACATTAAAAGAAGTAATGGTTATCTTTTAAATTAGATAATCACTCACCAGGGGACATTTATTAAGGTAGTGAACTTTTTTATTCAGAGGCATTGATCATCTTGTCCTCATGAAAAGCAGAGATATATCTCTTGGGCAGACTCACTAAACTGAAATAGAAAAATTAAATACCATCTGACAGATTTATTATAGTTAATCATGGTCACAGGAACTGACTGAAGCATTGTGATGCTTGGAGATTGATTCCTTGAGATTTCAGATATGTACCGAGGAGTTTCAATAATAGCATGATATCTGGACAGGAGAAGCCAGGGATTTCCAAGTTCCTTAAGTTTTAATCTGGAACTTTGATAACACATCTTCCAGGAAGGTTGTAGCAGTGTCTCAGAGAAGAGAATCTATAAAACAGTTTGCAGATTATTTCTGTTGATTTTTGTTTCCTGCCACACTAGGCAGTGCTCAGAGGTTACTCCTGGCTCTTTGTTCAGGAGTCACTCCCTGGATTCTCTTGGGGGGAGGGTGTCATTTGGTTCCAAAATAGAACCAGAGCACACGGTCATTCTATTGAGAATGAGTTTTCATTTCAGCTTCATATAGAATATTTTCTCAGTCTTTACAGTTTAGAGATTTCCTCATGAACAGGACTTGCAGATTATTGACTGTACCTGAAAATCCTCCAGAAAATGCTTTCATGTGGAAATCCCCTAAAGATTCTCAGCCCTTTCTCTTAGCCTTCTGTACTTTTTCTTAAATGTTAATAAATTCACTTACTTCTGCACTGTAAATTATTCAGGTTTGTTCAGTGATTTTGCATTTGTCAACCCTACCCTCATTTTAATATACAAGGAGAAAACTCATTTCTCTAAGATTTGTTTTGGGAACTGTTAGCAAACCAGATTCACTAATAATAGACAGTCTGTAATTAATTTGTTCTCACAACCAACCTTTGAAGAAATAATCTTCTGTAGTTTGTGTGTGTATATGAGCACACTGATGATGATGGGAGAGGATCACTCTTGGCAGTGTTTGGAAAAGGTGGCATTGGATACTGGTACTCACATATCCAAGGCTTGCAGTCTACACTCAGTCCCATACTCAGTCACAATTTTATTAGCCTTCTTTTAGTCACAAAGCACAGACAAGGGATAAATTAAAATTTAATCTTATTTCTAATTAATATTATAATTAATTTTTTTTGGTTTATGGGTCACACCCAGCAGCGCTCAGGGGTTACTCCTGGCTCTATGCTCAGAATTCGCTCCTGGCAGACTCGGGGGACCATATGGGATGCTGGGATTTGAACCACCGCCCTTCTGCATCTAAGGCAAACGCCTTACTGTTGTGCCATCTCCGGCCCCTATAATTAATAATTTTAATAACCTTAAATAACATAGTTTCCTAGATTTAATTTTCATAGTTTTGAAAGTACTCAATATCCTCCACCAATGTTCCCATACAGGTTTTAGATCTCCTCTTCCATTTCCCCTTCCCTCCCATTTCTGATTAATCTCAATTTGCAATCAAAAGTCAAGAGTTTGTCTTCTTTCAATACTGTTCATGTACTTATACTGTTTGAGTGATATCCTGTGGTACTTGTTTTTCTCCCTCTTATTTCAATTAACAGGATGGCCCCAGTTCCATTTAAGTAGATGTTCTCTTTTCCTGCACTGGGACTCCTGCCTGTTTATGTATACAAAACTTTTCAGTTTTTCTTTGTCATGCTATCCATATATTACAGCATTCATTTTATCTGTGAATTATATCTGAAGAAACACTCACTATTAGAACAAAATTTGAAGGTTCCAAAGCTGATGGTTAATCCAGCTCTACAGAATATCATCTTAAATGCATCTGACTTTTTTTAAACATCAGAATTTAATTCTTTCTCTAAATAATTTTTAACAAAAGTTACTGGTCTTGATGATTATAGAACTGTGTTTAAGTTATTCTAATTACTTTAGTTTTTCACTTCAAAAACCCTAAGGGCATTTTATCCATTCATATTACTCACCACTCTCCTATTAAAGCACAATATATCTGATATTGATGTTTCTCAAAGAATGAAAGTAACATTTTAAAAACTGAAAAAGATCTAATTACATGTATTGAATCTGCCCAGAAGCAACCACAAACAGTGCTGTAATTAACTGAGTAGAGTTGAAAATGGGAATGTCGGTGATTTTTATAACACAAGAGTGAAAACTAGTGTGGTAAATTACTGGGTATTTTATTTGGCAATCTGAAATATTTCTAGATCTACTGATTTTCCCTTGCTGCTTCGCTCTCCTACCTATATTTTAAAAAACATTATCTTAATAATAAAATAAAATGCATGGCCACCAAAGAAAGTTTCCAAATTTTAGAAAAAATGAGAGATTTTATTTTTACTATTTAAAAATTATGACTATTTTTGCTATTGATTTTGTAACTTGTGTTTGTCTTTTTAAATGTATGAATGCATATAGCAATCATTTAAGATATACAGAAATACAGGAAATATTAATTATAATCATATCCTAATATTATTTTATTACATTAATCTTTCATATTTTATATATCCTCAGGTTGTTTCATTTTCTGTGTTTATTTTAAATTCAGTAATAAGAGATTGTGATCGAGGACTATAGTACAAGAAAGATGTTATACTGCCTAATTCTGCAATTAATTTAGTTAATTTAATTAATTCCGCAAATAATTTAGGTGATATCTAATGATTTATTCTCTGAATTTTTATTTTTAAATTTTTGTGTGGGAACACATTTTGTACTCAGGGATGACTGTTGGCTCGATGTTCATGGAATATTAATAAGTCTTGAGTAACCATATGGTATGCTAGGGATCCAACCTTGGTATTTCAATCTATTAATTGATATTTAGTATCAAGAAGTTATGTGCTAAATGCTTTGGTTGTTTTATTTATCTTTGTGTTGAATCTATAAAAAGTGTTGGTGTTCACATTTTGAATGAGGAAATTAAAGCAAAAAATGTTTGGGACCAAGAGTATATAGGTAGTAACTGACAGTACTGAGCTTTTCTCAAATCTTGTATGTCTGTTTGTTTTGGGCCCTACTGGGCAGTATATGGGTTGCTGGAGATCAAATCCAGGTAGGAAATATGCAAGGCAAACAACCTACCTACTGAGCTATCTTTCCAGACTCTCATTAAATATTTTACATCAAGTATTCTCCCTAAATTATTTCCTGTTTCATCATTAGTAACTGGTACTGTGTAAATCTCAGAATTTGGAGATAGATATGTTAAAACTAACAAAATAAAACAAATGATTTAAAGAAAAACTCAGGACTGTTTTATGAGAAGAAATACATTTAATGATAATACTTTAAATATGTATATCAGACTGTTTAAAAAAAAACCCTGCAAAATCCATCACATTTCATTATGATATGATGTAGAAATACAAGATTAGAATTCTCCAAACAATGGGGCCAGGCTGTGGCGCTGGAGATATGGTGCCTGCGCTAACCTAGGACGAACCGAGGTTCGATCCCCCAGTTCCCCATATGGTCCCCCGTGCCTGCCAGGAGCGACTTCTGAGCGAATATCCAGGAGTAACCCCTGAGCATCACTGGGTGTGGCCCAAAAACCAAAAAAAAAAAAAAAATGAATTCTCCAAACAGAATTTAATATGGAAAACTGAAAAACCTTGTTCCATATCACAGTTTTATTTATCACAGAATTCTACCTTAATAATTTAAGGGAAACATGAATCTCTCACACCAATGCTCATAAACCTCTGCTTACTGTTCTATTCACTCTTTCAGGTGAGAGGTCATCTGACATCAATGACCCTACTCAAAGCATGGGTGCATTTTCTCCCTTATAGCTATCTGCTATATTAATGGAGCCACACCACAGCTTCTAAAACTCCTAAGCTCTGAGTAAGCAGGTCTCGAGCTCCTGAGAAGTTCTCAGCAATTTTCACACTGCTCAAAGTTATACTTCCTGTCATTGACTGAATATGAACAATGAAGACAAAAAGCAACTCCAAACTTAATTTGTCAGTCTCCCAGACTATCTAACTACAAACTGTTACCCTTAGCACAACAGGAATATAGGAAAAAAACACTGGAATTTGATAGTTCATCAAACTTGAATGAGCAAAATCTATATAGCACAAAAGACATAACTAACACAAACCAATCTATAATTCCGCAAAATTTTCTTAAATTACACCATGATGAGGATGTTTAATGAGGTCAAAGAAATGCTGGCACAGATATTCAGCAAACTACAAGAAAGTATGAGAGCTGAGATAAGAAAAGCACAGTAGAGATGATAGAAATAATTAGTACTGTAGGCGATATAAATAACTCGGTAGAAACTCTCAGCAGCAGAATGAGAGCAGCTGTGGAAAAGATTAAGAGGTCCAATATAAGATGAAGGAAACCTCTAGAATACAACAAAAGATGCAAAAAAAATATCTGAAGAGAAATTCACAAGAGGAATTCTGAAGAGCAAGAGGAATAATATATGAATTGTCAGTGTCCTTGTGTCCCAAATTACCAGGAACGCAGTTTAGATTAAGAACTAATAAGAAGAAATCAAGAACTTCCCAGAATTAAGGAATGCAAGTAACCAAATATAAGAGGTCTGAAGGGTCCCAGCCAAAATTGACTTAACTAGTGAAAGTTCAAAACACATTGTACTCAGAATGACAAAATCAAAGTCAGACAGAATGTTAAAAGCTAAAGATAAAACAAGGAACTTGTATAAAAGGGAAGTCCATAACTTCCTAGGAGATCTATCAAATGAGACTCTATGAGTCAGAAGAGAATGGAGGTATATAGTACAAAAATTCAATGAAAGAATGTCACCAGGAATACTCTATACTATTGGAATATTCACATTTAAAGGAACAACACAGGTTTTCATGGAAAAGCTGTTATCTTAGTTAATTCATAGCCTTGAAACCAGTTTTGCAAGAAACATTAAAGGTGCTTCTGTAAAAAAAGGGTAGGAAACATAAAGAAATAGTACAGAAGAAGGACAATTTGCCTTGAACACAGCCAAAGTGGTTTGATCTTTGCATGATATAATATCCCCTGTCCCTGCCCTGAGTTGTTCAGAGGTTGGAGTAAGCCCTAAGAACTGACTGCTGAAATACACCCTCCTTCCCATAAAATGATAAAAAATTAAGGACAGTACAAACTTCCCAGAACCTAGCATTGAGATTGCATTTACTCATAGCACTAATGGTTGCCATCTACTCTGTTGATAAAGGACTTTATACATTTTCAGTAACAAATTAATGTCTCACTATGCTGAATGTTCTATGACGGATTATCAATGACTATCATTATACTGAATGTCATATGTCTATTAAGAGTTTGTTTTACAAAAAAATGATCAGTGGTGGCGCTGGAGGTAAAGTGCCTGCCTTGCCTGCGCTAGCCTAGGATGGACCGCGGTTCGATCCCCCAGTTTCCCATATGGTCCCCCAAGCCAGGAGCAACTTCTGAGCACATAGCCAGGAGTAACCCCTGAGCATCACTGGGTGTGGCCCAAAAACCAAAAAATAAAGAGCTTGTTTTACATCCAAAAACATTTTATTAATGCAAACAATTTGGCAATATCCATCAATTCCATCACTAGTATCATTTCCCAATACCAATGTTCCCATACTCCATAATTACCCTGAACTCTATTCCATATCTGGCACTTTGACACAGATGCATTACAAAGTTTGTTCATTGCAGCTTAGATTTCATATTTTCATCTTTGTTGAACCTTTGCCTTGGGATGTATAAATCTATCACCAATATAACCAAAGTCTTGACCCTTGTTCCCCTATGACTTCCTTTTTTCCTCTTCCTCCCTTCCTCTATTTCTTTCATTCTCTATCCTTCCTAAGCTCTGAGATCAAGAATTATCTAGAAAGTCCCTTTACTACATTATTATTTCCTCATTCAAATATTCTAAATACCACAGACTTCTACCTGTGTTTTTCTTCTTCTGGCTTACTTGACATGGTATCTTCCATTTCTAAACAATTCGCATCAAATTGCTGCTTTCATCATTCCTTAGAGCTGATCCCCCTGGCATCCAATATGGTCCCCCAAGCCAGGAGCAATTTTTGAGCAAATAGCCTGGAATAACCCCTGACTGTCACTGAATGTGTGGACCAATCCGCCCCTCCCCCCCCAAAAAAAAAGAATTCTCATCCATTACTCATGCCTATTTTGTCTACTCGATATTTCTGGTAAACATTATGAGAGTCCTTAGTAAACTTAGAATATGACCCAGCAATTTTATTTTTGAGAATATTAACATAGTACTTAAAATACTCATTCAGAAAATATAATCGTTCAAAGGATGTATACACACAATCATTCATTGCTGCGCTTAGTACAATAACTAAGATATGGAATCAGTAGGGCAAAAGCATGATAGAATGATGAATTTCTATCACTTTTCTGAATGATCTCTTTTTTTGTGTGTGAAATTGAATAATTTTAATTGAAAGAAATTTACTTAGAAAAATGTAAGGGGAGACAAAGTAAGGAATATTGAAGAGCTCAAGCTTGATAGAGAAGCCCTGAATGACTTCTTGTAATATACATCTTTGTCTCATTCTACTCTTTCAAGTTGAATGTTTATTTAATCAGATATGACAATTCCATTGTCGTCCCCCCCCCTTTTTCTGCAATATCTACTTGAAACAAATTAAACCAAAACATAAGTAAAAAGCTAAATTATATGTAAAAATAAATATAAAATATTTTTATAAAGCTTTAAATTGTGAACCAAGGTTTATATATATATATATCAAATGGAAGATCTTTTATGCATAACCGTGGTGCTGTGTCCTGACCTATTCATTATATAGTGAAAACATCTTTAGTTTGGTAAGCTTAGATTCACTTTGAGTAATAATTGATATATGGGATTTATTGTTTTCATTCTTCTATTGTTTGATTATTTTAATGTTTAGTTTATCTATTGGCTTTATTTATTTATTTATTTTTTGGTTTTTGGGCCACACCCAGTGACGCTCAGGGGTTACTCCTGGCTATGTGCTCAGAAGTTGCTCCTGACTTGGGGAACATGTGGGAAACCGGGGATCGAACCGAGGTCCATCCTAGGCTAGTTCAGGCAAGGCAGGCACCATACCTCCATACCTCCAGCACCACCGCCTGGCCCCGGCTTTATTTCTTTTTAATTTAAGTACTTATTCTTGGTAATCCTCTTAATGTCATTATTTTTTCATCTAGAAGTATTGGGTCTGATTTCTGATTATAATTTTGTAATAAGGCTGTAATAAAATCTTCCTGTATATCTGTGTATGCAAATGCTGATATTGATCAATTGCTTTTAGACTAAAGATTGTCCTATTCTTGTTGATGTTTAGTCATTGATTCATTTTCTTCTAGCTTATGATTCTAATTTTTATTTATTTAATTAATTAATTAATTTATTTATTTATTTATTGGCTTTTGGGTCATGCCCGGCAGTGCTCAGGGGTTACTCCTGGCTCCATGCTCAGAAATTGCTCCTGGCAGACACGGGGGACCATATGGGGCACCGGGATTCGAACCGATGACCTTTTGCATGAAAGGTAAACGCCCTACCTCCATGCTATTTCCCGGGCCCCTGATTCTAATTTTTAAATCAATGTATATTATCATATTCAATATCTAATTTTTTTTATTTTTCTGCAAGAAAACTTTCAATAATTCTTACAGTTTAGTTCAGGTGGTAGCTTAATCCATTAGTTTTTGTTTTTCCTCTATCATAGTCAAATTATAATTTAGCTGGGTAGAACATATCTGGCTAGAATTTTTATCTTTTAAATGTCAACTTTCTCCTAGTCTGTAGGTTTTGTTCTGAAAAAAGTGATTTAAACCTGATTAAGCTGTATTATATGGTACTCTTTTCGTAGTAACTTTCATTAGTTTTCCTAAGTATAGACTTGATAATTTAACAATGCTGTGCTTGGTGTATGTTATTTTGTGTTTAGACATTTGAATTTTCTCTTAGTTTTCTGGTTGTTCTTTCTGGTTGTTTCTGTGGTACTTCTTTCCTTAGGTTTGTAAAATTCTCAACTATTTTTTTGACCAATCTCTTTATTTCCTTCTCTTGCTTCACTCTGATATCACATTTCTTATTTCAATAGCATGCTATATTTATCAAAGGATAACTTTTACCCTAAATATTATTTCTTTTTATTTCCATTTGATTCACTATTTTACATTCAAATTTATTTAATCTTTATTCTGGGAGAATGTTTCTTTGTGCTTTCATGAAGCTTTTATTTTATTCAGTGTACTTTTTATATACAGCATCACTGTTCGAAATTTATTTCATTTGATGAATAGCCCCCTATTTTCTTTTTCATAATGCTTTATTCTTCTTAGAGTTTGTTTGATGTAATTCATTGATGTGAATCTTAATATTTGCTTTAAATTGAGTCTTTTAAACTTCCATTTCTATGGCATTCATACTGACTTTTGAAGTGGTTTCTTTATCATCTGGGTTTATGGATTCAATCTTTTGGTTGCAACTTGTTTCAAATTTACACTAAGAAATGCCAAAGCTGTCAATTTGAAGATATGTTTGTTTTTAGGGCCTCAGGTGTGTTGGAGGAAGAGTGGTTGACTTCTCCCTGTGGAAGTAAATTATCTAGAGTTTTCTCTACTGTCACTTTGAAGAACCAAGTTACATATATGAAAAGTGCCTTGTTCTTGCCCCTTCTTTTGTGACTAGACCTCTTTATTCTCTGCCTGAGTGAGCTTCTAGTCCCAGATGCTAATATATGATGTCTGTCTCTGGTGTTAGTATTGCCTAGGTTCCAATAATATAAAATAGGTTATCAGTGGTGCTCATTTTTTTTTATGATATCCTTCATCAAGTGCTGAATGATGGTATGTTTTTAAACCTAAGACTGATTTCCTATCAATGATAGCAATGAAGGCCTCTCTTGCCATTTGAAGTCATTGACTTTATATATATTCCCACTTTAGCTACTGGCTGAATGTTTCTTTCATCTTTGAAATTGTTTAAAATAGTAAATGCCTCAGACATGTGTATTGGCAATGTGTAGGCATTTCCTCTGTATTGGATATGATACGACAGTGATTCCCTTAAGACCCAGAGACTCAGAGTATTCTCACTAATGACTGAAAAATAAGGGGTGGCTCTTTTTGCAACATTAAGTATGCTGAAATTGTCAATATAGATAAATAGATCTTTTCTTTCTATGGTTTCCATTGGAAACGTGGGTGTTCACAGTCCTGTCCTTACCCCTCCTTTATTTGCTTTTTTCTTTTTCTTTTCTTTTCTTTCTTTCCTTATTCTTTTTTTTTGCTACATTATCCTGAACTTCTTTTGTATAAACAGCAACAGGAATGATTCTTATTCTACAAAAACTGTGAACTTTTAGTCAACTACTTTAAAAAAAAATGCAGGAGTTTAAATTGATCTATTGTAGTTGGTTTGGGTTGAATGTAATATTTATTTCTATTATTTTCCCAAATGAGTATTTTTAATAAATTTATCCCTAATGAAGTTTCTTCTATCTTCATTGACCTTTTAATAATTTTAAATAAAATGAATAATTTACTTTTAAATGTAATGTGTTAAACATATATAGTATGTGTAATAGAAATTACATATTTCAATATAAGGTAAACAATTAGAAAATGAAATCTCTCATAAAGAGATCTCTGGCATATATAAATACAGTTCTGAATTATTAAAAATATTAAAAAAAATCACACCAGTGGCCAGAGAGATAGTTCAGCAGTAGGGCATTTGCCTTGCATGTGGCTTACCAGGGAGGGACCCAGTTAAAAGCCTGGCATCCCATATGGTCCCCTTTCTGCCAGAGTTAATTTCTGAGTGCAGTACCAGAAGAAACCCCTGAGTGCTGCTGGTGTGGCCAAGAAACCAATAAATCAATAAACCAGTCAATAAAATAAATAAAGTTTTTAAAAAATACCACACCAATCTCATCAAATATGTCAGTGAATAGACAAAACACTTAAACTTTTTAGATGTTAAGACATTAGTTTTTAAGGTGTTAGTATAATAAAATGTGAAAGTTATTATTATATAATTTTATAGGATAACATCTTTCATAAACATAATGCAAATGTTCTAGTTATATTAGATGATACTCAAGTAAGAACAAGTTTAGTCTGTCAAAAGTGTCCTAGTATTCAACAATCAATAGATACAGGGCTGTAGAGATAGCATAGATAGTAGTGTGTATGCCTTGCATGCAGCCAACTTGGATCCCACACTTTCTGACCCATATGGTCCCCCAAACACCACCATGAGTGATTCCTGATTACAGGCAGAATGACTTCTGAGCATTAAAGTATAAAGCCAGACAAGATCAACAAATTCTATGTTAAGAAAATAAAGAAGAAAATCATATCATGGCTTAACAGTTGCAGAAATAAGCTCTTGATACCATCAAATGCAAATTTACATTATATGATTACATGATAGAAATAAAAATATCATTAACCTGAAACAGTATTTAACATCCCTACTATATGTCTCAGTATAATTTTTAATTAATTAATTACTAATTTTTTTTAATGTTTGCTTTTTGGGCCACACCCGGTGATGCCTAGGGTTTACTATTCCTGGCTATGCGCTCAGAAATCGCTTCTGGCTTGGAGGACCATATGCGACACCAGGGGATCAAACCCTGATACTTCCTAGGTTAGCACGTGCAAGGCAAACGCACTACTGCTGCACACCACTCTGGTCCCATATATGCCTCAGTATTAATGGTAAAATCTTTTAAATTTTCACTGAGATAAGAAAATGATTATGATTCCTATTAGGGGATACTGAAGAAAAATAAAGTGGCACTTTTTTTTAGAATGGAAGAAACAGGTGTAAATGTTTCACATATTATAAATAAGATCTATAACACCCAAAAGATTCTCTGGTAACTTATAGGAATTTACAAATTTTTATTTATAATTCTTATTAGTGTACAAATATAGTTAGACAAAAACATAGTAAGTTATATATACAAAGTACTGTTGACACTTTTTTATTTATTTGGTTTTTAATTCACACCAGGCAATATTCAGGTCTTACAACTGGCTTGGCACTCAGAAATCACTCCTGGAGAAATTCAAGGGAACTTATGTGCTGCCAGGGATACAACAATGTTTGACTGAAATGTAAGTAGCTTATCTCTCCAGTCTTTGTTGAGTTTGTACATATTTAAATGTAATCCAGGTAAAAACATGAACATTAAATAGCTACAAAATGTTAGAATTAGTTCCATACAGCTCTGATAAGTACATGTCATAGACTGGAGTAAAAAAAATCTATAAAGACTGTCATTAACTTCAAAGCTTTGATGATGCCTAACAGGAAAGGTTGTGGTATGTCTTATGAAAGTTGGAGCATCATAGGAGCTAAATAAGATATTGTTTAGAGTGATATTCAATAGGTCAGGGAACAAGCCACTACATCATAAAGGAAATTATTCTGGATAAAGGTTTGATGCTTAAAGTGTTAACGTTCTGGATAAAGGTTTGGTATAAAATGATATGCATCTACTATTGATATGTATTAGTAACAATAATTCAAACCATAAGGCCTAAAAATAAAAGAGAAAAAGAAAAAAGTGCCTTCTGTAGAGGATAGCTGAGAACAGGAGTGAAATTGGAGACATTGGTAGAAATAACTGAACACTGGTGAAAGAATTGGTGACGGAATCTTACACCCGAAACTCAGTCATGAAAAACTAATTTGTAATAATCCAAAAAAAGATAAATAAAACTCATCTTCAAAGTACAGATGAAAGAAACTTCAGAAAGTCTTCTAAAGGGTACTGGTAGAGCTAATTTATAAATTTAAACTTATCATGAATCCAAAGAGATTCATCAAATTATTTGTCTTTGATTTTCAGAACCAAGTCATTCTGTCATAACCAAAATTATTTGTGTTAATATAAACCACTTAATTAAACACTTATGTATAGTGTATTTTTGTGTACTCATTTTTAGTGACTCCTCTAACAGGATTTTATTGGCAAAGCTAAAGTCAAGTCCTGAGAACTTTAAAGCATTATTCAAAGCATGAATACATTTTCTGTGCATACCATGAAGCTTTCTTTATTGGACACCAAGGTATCAAAATTATACAAGTTTTGTTTTTAGGGCCTCAGGTGTTTTGGGGAAAGAGTGGCTGACTTCTCCCTGTGGAAGTAAATTATCTAGAGTTTAATATGTCCATTCTTAATAGTGAGGAAATGATGAGACAAAGCGAATATTTAACTTGTTCACCCAGATAATTTAGTAAAGTCAATTTCTAATTTAAATCTGTATGAGTACTTTTAATAATTCCATGATAGCTACAGATTTGAGGTATGTGAACAAACTAGTTAGCTCAATAAATAATAGAAAATAATAAAATGGCTCACAAAAATAAAATTAAAAAAAGAAAATAATCAAATGATCAGAAATCCGTTGCCTTTATTTAAATCTAACCAAGTGTTATGGGATGACCCTTTTTTAAAAAAGAAATAAACCCTCACTCTTCTTTTTACTATACATTGTTATATTTTCTTAAAAATTTAATAGAAAAATTAGTTTATGATATTATATAGGTTTAAGGTTTACAACATTAAAAATTAATTGGTCCAGAGTAACAGCACAGTAGGTAAGACATTTGTCTTGTACATGGCTTCAGCATCCTATATGGTCCCCTGAGCTCCACCAGGAAAGATTCCTGAATGAAGAGCCAGGAGTCACCACTGAGTACCACTAGGTGAGATACAAAAACGACAAAAAAAATTAACACAAAAATATATATATGCTATCAATCAGAAGTTTAATTTAAATTAAGTTTAAATCACTTATTGAATAAATGATTTCTCCTTAATAATACACATAAGAATGATTAAGCAAAGCATTCTAGAGATATCTATGTCTTCCAAGAAGTGCCAATTTTGATAGTAAGATGACTCTATAGAAGAAATTTAAGTTAAGATTCAGCAAATTGGGGCCCAAGAGATAGCAAAGCAGTAAAGTGTTCGTCTTGCCACGTGACTGAATTGGAATGGACCTGGGTTCGATTCCCTGCATCCCATATGGCCCCCCAAGCCTCCAGGAGTGATTTCTGAGCACAGAGCCAGGAGTAACCCCTGAGTGCCACCAGGTGTGGCAAATTTTTTTTTTTGAGCAAATTGGGTACATTAGGCTATTGTTCTTGTATTCCCTTGAAAACAACACCCTTGAAAATTGACACTTCAAAAACAAATAATTTTGATTTAATAGATGATGCAGTCAGTCTATAAAATTAGTAAGGTATTGCATAGCAATATTAAAAGGATCATAAATATACTGCATCAGTTCATTTTGATTAAAACAGATGAATATGGGCACTGGATTTATAATAAATGAATATTTTCTGTTTTCTAAGTAGATAACAGATAAGATATGCAGATAAAAGGTATTTATCATTTCTTAATTATGTGAGTTTTAGAGTTGCTTAAGCTCTTTTTATACAAAGAAAATAAAATATTGCATTTAATTAATTAAAATGATTGATTTTCAAAGTTTACTAATTCTTATTTTGTTAAACAAAAGTTATGACAGGGGCCTGGGAGATAGCATGGAAGTAAGGCATTTGCCTTTCATGCAAAAGGTCATCAATTCGAATCCCGGTGCCTCATATGGTCCCCCGTGCCTGCCAGGAGCAATTTCTGAGCATGGAGCCAGGAGTAACCCCTGAGCACTGCCGGGTGTGACCCAAAAACCAAACCAAAACAAAATAAAACAAAAGTTATGACAGCCAATTGGGGAGGGGCAAGATTAAACTAGAGAGAGAGAGAGATTGTCAACTAGAGAGCCAGGATAAGGGAAGAGGCTTGTAGCTCTGGGTTTAAAAGAATGAGAGAGGTATAAAGGTGGAACGAGCAGAATCTTGCTGATGTCTAATCTTGGGTCTAAGCCTGGCCAGGCATGGTTCCTATTTCTTTGGTCTCAGGCAGGCCAGCAAGCCCTGGTTACCATCTCCCCTCCTTATAACTGCCAGGCTCTTCTTGTTTATAGTAGGGCAATTGATAGTTACAAAGGGGCATATCCTAGTTCAACTGCCACTACAGGGAGTGCATCAAAGAGCTTGAAGCCAATCTCCAGAAATCATCACCATATAAGTGAATCCCAACAAACTTGATCAGAAATAAAATAGGCTATCTGTGTGAAACTGGTGCCCATATTCTCCCCAGATTAGCAGAGCCCTGCTGCCATCAAAAACAAAGACAAAAGAGGAATCTGCTTGATGCTGGGGTCCAGAAAGGATTCCCAGGTGTAAGAAGACTGCTGACATAGAGAAAGAAATGGAAATCTGCTTGGCTTCAGGTGCCAGGTTTATACAGACCTGTGCCATGAATAACAGAGACATACATAAGAATCTGCTTGGTGCCTAGCACCCAGACCATTCATTGCCTGGTAATAGAACTCCTGCCATCAAGATCAGAGAAGAAAGATTAATCTGCTTGGTGCTAAAGTTTCTTCATGTAAGCAGAACCTCTCCATCCAAGTCAGAGAGAGAAAGGGGAATCTGTTTGTGCCAAGCAACCAAAAAGTCTTGCAGGGTAACTAAACTCTCACCATCAAGGACAGATATAAAGGCAATTCTGCTTGGCACCATGTGCCCAGGTCAGTGGACCTCTACCTTCAAGGACAGAATGAGGGAATCTGCTTGGCACCCAGAATTCAGAGAGCCTCATAAATAAGTGGACAACAGTCATCAAGGATTGACATAAAGGAAAATACTCATGGCACTCTATGCCTAGAAAGCATCTCCAAGGTGGGCAAAATGCCACCATCCAGGACAGAACATAAAGGGGAATTTGCATGGGGCTGCATGCCTAGAAAGGGTTGCAAAGAAAGAGAACTCTGGTCATTAAGGACAGGCACTGAGTGGGAAACAGCTTGATGCCACTTGCCCAGAAAGGCTAGCAAAGTAAGCAAAACCCCTGGCATCAAGGAAAGACACACAAAAGATATATGCTGGAGGAGGGGCACAGAAAAAGCTTTGCTAGGTAAGAACACTGATGACATCAAGGGAAAGGGTTATCTGCTTGGTTCCAGGAGCCAGAAAGTTTTGCATGGTAAGTGGACCTCTGCCATTAAGAACAGAGAGTGAAAGGAGAATCTACTTGGCAAATGGTGCATCACCAGGTAAATGAACCACCCACATCAGGTACATAGACATAAATTGAAATCACCTTGGGGCTAGGCACATGCAAGGTCAATAGACCTCCACCATAGCAGACAGAATTGGAAATAGCTTGGTGCCATGTGCTCAGAAAGCATAATAGGTAAGTGGACCACAGAAACCTGCTTGATGCTGGGCAGCCTAAGGACAGAGACAGAAAAGGAAATATGCTTGGGAACTGGTGCCTGGAAAAGCAGAAACATGCCATCAAGGATTAATATAAGGGGGACTGTTCTTGATGCTGGACACCCTGAAGCCTAGTCAGGTTAGTGTACCCTGCCATCTAGGAGAGAGTAAGAAAGGGTAAACCTCTCAAGAAAGAATCAACAGGTAAGTGGGCCTGTTCTGTCAATGACAGAGAAAGAAAAGGGAATTTACTTGGCAATGGGGCCTAGAAACCACCATCAAGAAAGCCAAAAGATAAAGAAACAAAGAATAATCTGCATAGACCTGGGCCCTGCATAGACCTGGATTGTTGAACCCCAAATTCATGGACAGAGACAGAAAGGGGAGTTTGCTTGCCATCAATTCCCACAAAGCCTTGCCAGGCAAAGAAAACCTACCTGTCATGAATGACAGAAAAGGGAATCTGCGTGGTGCTGTGTTCCCAGAATACATATCTTGGTAAGCTGACTCCAACATCAAGTAGAGAGAAGAATATGCTTGGTGTCAGATACACAAAAAACTTTGCCAGGTAAGTTGAACCCACGATCAAAGACAGAAAGGGAATTTTGCTTGGTGCTCATTGCCCAGATAAATTGTCAGGAAATTGATTTCTGCTACCAAGGACAGAGATAAAACGAGCAATCTACTTGGCACCAGATGTCCCCCCCAAAACTCTCCAGGTAAGTGGCCTCATTATCGAGGACAGAAACATAGAGCTATAGGCTTGGTGCCTGGAAACCAGAAAGCCTCACAAGGTAAGTGGTACTGTCATCAAGGTCAGAGACAGAAATGAGAATATGCTTAGTGGCAGGTACCTCAGGTATACAGACCCTTTTGTCAAGGAAAGAGAGAAAGGGGAATATTGGACAGTTGGGAAACTAGAAAATGTCACCAGTTAAGCATACTTTCACTACTGAAAAGGGAATCTGCTTGGCACCAGTTGTCCAGTAAAACCTAGCCATGTAAGCAGACCCCTACTATCATGGATAGAAACAGGGGAATCTGCTTGACACTGGGTTCTCAGAAAGCCTTGCTAAGTCAGAGGACCCCTGCAATCAAGGACAGAACAAAAACAAAAATCTGCTTAGTGCAGACCCAGAAAGTCTTGCCAGGGAAGTAGACATCCACCATTAAGGGCAGAGACTGAAGAGGAATCTGTTTGGTGCAGTGTGCCCAAAAATCATCTCCATGTAAATGGATCACTGGCATCAAGGACAGAACAAATAAGGTGAACTGCCTGGATCCTGGTTTCCAGAAAGACTCACCTGGTAAACATATCTGTTTACCATCAAGGATAGAGAAATTAAGGGAAATCTGCTTGGAGCTTGGAGCTGGGCACCTAGACATCCTCACCAGGTAACCGCATCCCCATCATGAAAGGTGAATTCTCTTCTTGCTGGGTGCCCAGAAAGCATCACAGGGTAAGTGAACATACACCTTCAAGAATTGAGAGAGAAATTTGTTTAACATTAGGTCCCTATAAATGTCACAGGTAATCTAACCATATCTTTAAGAACACAGATAGTGTGGTGTCAGGAAACCAGAAAGCCAACTAGGCTTCTTTCTTGCCATCAAGCAAGAACTAGAAAGGGAATCTGGTTAGCTCCTGTCACACAGAAACTATTACCAGTTAATTGTATCAGTGCCATCAAGGACAGAGACAAAATAGGAAATCAATGTATTCCCTGGTGCCCAGAAAGTGTCGTCTGGTAATCAGACAAAAAGAATTGACAGAAAAGGGTATCTTGTTGGTGCTGGAAAACAGAAGTAGTGCTGGTTAAAAGACACTGGTCATTAAGGATAGACAAAGAAAGGAAAATCTCTACAGCACAAGACAAAGTTTTGCAGGGTAATGGAACCCATGCTGTAAGGGACAGAAATGGTGTGTAATTGGCACTGGTTGCCAAGAAAATGTTTCCAGGCAAGCAAATCCTCCCCATCAGGTTTAGAGAAAGGGAAATCTACTTGCAACCACTCAACAGGTATATGGATTCCAGTCATCAGGTAAAAAAACAAAGGGAAATATTCTTGGGTTCAGGTAGTCAGAAAGCATTGTCAGAAAAGCATACCTCTGTCCAAAACAGAGACAAAGGAGTATGCTCTTGCTGGTGGGCTTCCAGAATCTGTTGCCAAGTTATCAATCCTGCACCATCAAAGACAGAGAGAGAAAAGGCATCTTCTTGGCACTGGCACCTAGAAAGCATGGTCAAGTAAGCAAAACCTCTCCATCATGTTCAGATAAAGAAAGGGGAATCTACTTGCAATGGGGCACTGAAAATCTTGTGCAATAAAAGTGGACCCCTACTATCAAGTATAGAGACAGAGGAATCTGCTTGCTCTGGATGATCTGAAAGCCTTGCTGTTAAGCGGACTCCCACAATCAAAGACAAAATAGGAATATGCTTGACATCCTGCATCCAGAAAACTTCATAGTTAAGTGGACAGCAGTCACCAACCATTGACAGAAACAGGAATCTGCTTGGTGACAGGTGCTTAGAAAAATCTCACCATGTAAGTGAACTCCCACCTTGAAGGACAGACAGAAAGGAGAAACTTCTTGGCTCAGAGGTCTCAGAATGTGTTGTCAGGTAAGCAGACCTACAGACCTACAGAGACAAATAGGAAAACTACTTGACTTGGGATCCTAGAATGCCTTGCCAGCTAAGTGGAACCCCACCACAAAGGACCACAAAGGACAGAGACAGAAATAAGCATATGTATGTTCTGGGATTCCAGAAATAGTCACTATGTAAATGGAACTGTTATCAAACACAGATACAGAAAGGGGAATCTGCATGTTGCTGGGTTCCCAGAATGCATATCCAGGTAAGTGGTCCCCTCCATCAAGTACTGAGTCAGAAAAGGGAACATGTTTGCTGCTGGGTGCCCTTAGACTCACCAGGTAAGCAGACATCACCAATTAAGCAGAGAGAAAGTAAGGGGAATTGCTTGGTACCAGACACCCAAAAAGCCTTGTTAGGTGAGCAGACACCTGCCATCAAGGACAGAGACAGAAGGCAAATCTGCTTGGTGCAGAATGCCCAGAATGCTTCTCCAGGTAAGTGGATCACTGCCATCAAAGACAGAGATAAAAGAGGGAAGCAGCTTGTCACTGGTCTCCCAGAAACCATCATCAGGTTATCGGACCTCCACCATCATGTATACAGAGAGAAAGAGAAGCTGCTTGCAGTTCGGTGCACTAAAACTGTTGCCATCATCAGAGACTCAAAGGAGAATCTGTGGGCAGTCAGGCACCCAGAAAATGTTGCCAGGTAAGCATACTCCAGTAATCTGCTTAGTGCAAATTGCGCAGTCCAAGTAAGCTTACCTGTCCCCATCAAGAACAGAGACAGAAAAAGGAATGATTTTGACAATTGGTACCCAGAATCCTCACCAGGTTAGTGGACTGTCAACATAGAGACAGAAAGGTTTGCCAAAGAAGTGGACATGACCCATTAAGGACAGCGACAGAAAGGGGAATCTGCTTGGTGCCAGACTTGAAGAAAGCTTCAGCAGGTAAATGTACGTCTTCATCAATGACAGAAACAAAAGAGCAAGCTGCATGATATTGGGCTCTCAAAAAGCATCACCAAGTTAGTATAGCCCCATAAATGACAGGGACAGAAAGGGGAATCTGCAGGGCATTTTAGTGCCCAGAAAATGTGGCCAGGTAAGCATACTCCTGCCATCAAAGAGATTAAAAGGGGAATCTGCTGTGACACCAGGGTTCCAGAAAACCTCGCTATGTAATTGAATCCCACCATCAATAACAGAATAAGAAAGGGGTGTCTGCTTAGAGTCAGGCACTTAGAATGCCTCGCCAGTTAAATGGACTCCCAACATCAAAATGAGAAACAGAAAAGGGAATCTGCTTGGCAATGGGTGCCTGAATTCTCACCAGGTAGGATGATCTCTACTATTAAGGAGAGATAGAATGGAGAATCTGCTTGTCACAGCTCACCCAGAAAGCCTCACCAAGTAAGCAGATATCCAAAATCAAGTACAGAGATCAATAGCAGAACCTGCTTGGTGCAGGACACCCAGAAATCTTTGTGAGGTAAGCATACCACCAGCTTCAACGACAGGGGAATTGGCTTGTTCTGGGAGCCAGAATGCAGATATATGAATCTCTGCCTTTAAAAACAAAATCAGAAATAGGAATCCTCTTGGTGATTGATGTCTAGAAAGCATCATCAGATAAAGGGACCACCGGTGTAAAGGACAGAGACATCTGTTTTGTGGCAGGTGACCATCAATTATCAACATGTAATTGGATCCCTATCAAGAAGAGACAGCTAGGTGAATCCTCAAGTTGACCTATGCCCTCAAGGACTGAGACAGAAAAAGAGATCTACTTTGGGCCAGACACTCAAAAATATGATGGGTAAGCAGACCTCCATCATCAAAGACAGAGACAGAAAAGGGAATAAGCTTGATGGCTGGTACCCTGAAAGCATCACTAGGTAATTATACCCCAGCAACCAAAAAGAGAGACAGAATGTGAAATCAGCTTAGCACCGAGCACATAGAATGGTTGTCAGGTAAACAGAACACTGCCATTAGGGACAGAGACAGAATGGTATGGTATGGTATGGGTGCCTAGAAAATATCACAAGGAAAGGGTAGCCTGGTCTTCAGGGACAGAGACAGAAATGAGAGTCTGATTGTCTTTAAATACCCAGAAATTCTCACCAGCTAAATGGACTCCAGGCATCAAGGACAGAGGCAAAAAGGCAAATCTAGCATTGTGTGTCCAGAATGTGTCACCATGTAGCACTCCCCTACCATCACAGAAAGAGAAAGGAGAATCATCTTAGAACTGATTAGAGACAGAAAGCTTGCAAGTAAATGGAACACTACCACCAAGGATAAAGAACAAAAGGGGAAAGACTTACTATATAAAGACCCCCAGCATAAAGGATAGAACAGAAAGAAAAATATGCTTGGTACTGAGCATCCAGAAAACATTGCCAGGTAAGTAGATATCTATTGGATTACTGGTTATGATGGGATTATTATTCCTCTCCTACCTTAGGGTGTAGCCTGGCTCTTGTTAATAAAGCAAGGGTCTAAGGAAGGCAGATGCTCAGTCTTCAGTCTTCCTACACTAAACTTGTATAGTGGAATTCCTTGCTTGAGTGTTAGATTTCCTGAACCAATTTTTGTATCTTCTCACTTCTCACATTATTTCCTGTGTCAACTTTGCTTCCAGACCTGTGTCTCATCAGATCATTATTTTGGAGCCTGGGACTCTGCTTATAGATATCTGACATCAAGGACAGAGATCAATGGGGAATCTGCTTAGTGCCAAGTGCCCAGAAAGCCTCTCCAGGTAAGTAGGCAACTGGCATCAAGTAGAGAAACAATAAATGAATCTCCTGGACCCTTGTTGTACAGGAAAAATCACTAGGTAAGCATGTTCAACCCATTAAGGACAGAGATATAAAGAGAAACTGACTTGGAATCAGGCAGCCATTAAAGTGTCTCGGGTGCATGGACATCATGCTCGACAGAGACAGATAGTGAATCTGCTAGGCATATCTACCAAGAAAACCTTGTTAGGTAAATGGTACCATGCCTTCAGGACAGAGGCAGAAAGAGGAATCTGCTTGGCCCCAGTTTCCCAGAAAACTTACCCATCAAGAAAGAGACAGAAAGGGAATCTCAGCTTTGGGCCATCTTTGAGAAAAATGCCAAGAAAATGAACCTCCACCATGAAAGATAGAGACATGAATCCAGCTTGGAGCTTGTATACATTGTATTGCCAGGTAAGCAGACCTCTGCCATCAGAAGACAGACAGGGGAGCCTGCTTGGCATTGGGGACACAGAAGTCTCACCATGTAAGTATACACCCATCATCAAGGAGAGACAGAAACGGAAATCTGCTTGACATGAAAGCCCCAAAATATAGTTATGTAAATGGACCCCCACCATCAAAGACAGACAAAAAGGTGAATGTGCTTGCCACCTAGTGCCCGTAAGGCCTTGAGATAAATGGAACCCTGACACAGAAAATGTCATAAGGTAAGCAGACCTTTGCCCTCAAGGAAAGTGACAGGAAAGGAAATCTGTGTGGCATGGGCAACTAGAGACTCGGACTCTTGTCAGTGAAGTGAACCCTTGCTACCAAGCACAAAAAAAGAGTCAAAAAGAGGAATTAGTTTGTTCTGGGCAGGTAGAGAATATTGCCAGGTAGTCCTACTCCTGTTCTCAAAGTCACAGTACAGGGAATCTGCTTGGTGCTGGATTCCCCAAAAAAGTCTCTAGGTAAGTGGCACCCCATCATCAGGTACAATAACAGAAAGGGAAATATATTTGTGCCTGGACTCCTAGAAAGCATTGCCAGTTAAGAACACCATGTCATCAAGAACAGACAGAAAAGGAAAACTGCTTGGGACTGGGAAGATTCTCTGCCTGGGGCCAGGTTAACAGAAATCCTTGCCAGGAAGGTGAATGTTCACAATAAAGGATAGAAACAAGAATCTGCTCAGCCTTAGTTGCTCAGAAAGCACCACCAGCTAAGCAAACCCCTGAATCAAGGTCATTGAAAGAAAGGGGAATCTGCTTGGAGACAGGTGTCCAGAAAGCCTTGCCAGGTAAGTAGACATCCACAATGAAGGAAAGGGCCAAGGAAATGGATTCCTTTGGTGCCAGCCATCTAGAAAGCATTGACAGGAAAAAAGACCACAATACACCATATAAAAAATGTGGAATCTGCTTGAACATGATTCCCAGATGTGTCTCCAGGTAAGTATAATCACAATTTCAAGGACAGAGACATAAGGAAGAGTATGCTTGGCACCAGACACCCAGAAATCCTCTTCAATTATGTGGACACTTACTTTGAATGGCAGAGAAAGAAAGGAGAATCTGTTTGATCCTAATGCATAGAATGAGTGAGTAAGCAGAACTCTGCCTTCAAAAAAGGGATATATGATTATTGCTGGAAGTCTCCATGTAAAAGCACATTTAATAGAGTGATAGAAAGAAAAATCTGCTCATGAATGGACACCAAAACAGCATCTTCAGATAAGCATATCCCTGACATCACTGACAGAGAAGAAAGGGAAATCTTTTTTGTGCCAGTGCCCAGTAAGAATTAGTAGGTAAGCAAGGGAAGTTTGCTTTGTGCCAAGCACCCCAAAAGCTTTGCCAGGTAGTAGGAAATCTGACTCATGGACAGAGACAGAAAGGTTAATCTGCTTGTCGCAAAGAGCCCAGGTTAGCAGATGCCTGTCATCAAAGACAGAAAGGGGAATCTATGGGGCACTGGGGGTGAAGATGTTGGCATGTAAGCATACCCCTGCCATCAGAGATGGAAAGGGGATCTGTTTGACATCAGGTACCAAGAACATTTAACCATGTAAGTAGACTACAACAAGGACAGAGAGAAAGGGAATTTGCTTGTCTCAATAGGCCTAGAATGTTTTGCTAGATAAATGGACATCCACATCAAGGAAAGTAACAGGGAGGGGAATCTGTTTGACATTGAGACCCTGAAATCCTTGCCATGTAATCCGACTCCTGCTATCAAGGAAAGATAGAATGAGGAATCTTCAGGGATTCACCCAAAATGTCTTGTCAGGTAAGTGGATCCAGGTCAACAAGGAAGAAGAAATATAAAGGGAATTTAGAAATTTTCACCAGGTAAGCAAATCTCAACCATCAAGGATAAGACAGAAAGCAGAATCTTGCCAAGTAAAAGGACTCCTGGTATTAAAGACAGAGACAGAAAGGGGAATCAGATTGGGGCCAGGCCTCAGAAATATGCCTTATAAATGGACCTTTACTATAAAGGAGAGATACAAAAGGGACATTTGCTTGGAACTGAGAGGCCAGAAAGGGTACCACGTAAGTAGACCCCCACAGTCAATGACAAAAATAGAACAGGTGATCTGACTGGCACTAGGGGACCAATCCAGCACCAAGTACAGAGAGAAAACAAAATCTATTTGCTGCTGATCACACCCTGAAAGTCTCACCATGTAAGTGGACCCATTATCAAAGACATAAAATGATGGTGATGGCTCACCAGATATGCAGTCCACCAACCTCAAATACAAAGACAGGGGAATTTGCTTGGCACCAGTGCACAGAAAGCTTTGTGAGGTAGAGAATCCCTGCCACCAAGGAGAAAGACAACAATAAAAGGTGAATCTGCTTGGAGACAGAAGCCTCCTAGGTAAGTGGTCTCTCACAGTCAAGGACCAAGACAGAAAAGATAATCTGATTGGCGCCTAGAGCCCAATGCCTATAGGGGAGAGCATCCAAGATCAAGGTCAGTTACAGAAAGGGGAATCTTCTAGTAATGGTGCCCAGAAAACATTGTCAGGTATGCATATCCAAACTTCAAGGACAAATATGGAATCAGCTTGGGGCAATACGCATAGAGATGAACCAGGTAAAGGGTCTCGGACATCAAGGATAGAGGCAAAATGGGGGATCATCTTGTCGCTGGGCACCCAGAAAGCATTGTGAGGTAAATGGAAGCCTGCCAACAAGGATTGATATCAAAGAGAATCTGCTGGAACTCAGTCACAGGTTAGCAGACCCCAACAATAAGAACAAAGACAGGATATCTGTTTGGCACAAGACACTGTTGCCTGGTAGGTGGACTCCTGACTTTACGGACAAAGACAGAAAGTGGAATCAGCTAAATGTCAGAAAGATTCGAGGTAAGCAGACTTTTTCCATAAAGGACAGATACAGAAATGGATCTACTTGTTGCTGTGTGCTCAGAAAGTATCTGTCATCAAGAATAGGTACATAGAGGAGAATCTGGTTGGCTTCAGCCCTAGAATGCCTTACTAGGTAAGTGGATGCCCACCATCGAGGACAGAGACAGAAAGGGGAATAAACTTAGTGCCTGGTGTTCAGAATGTATATCCAGGTAAGTGATCCTAACTAACATGCTTGGCACCATGTACCCAGAGCCTTGCCTTGTGACCAGAAATCACCCATCAATGACAGAGACAGAAAGGAAAATCTGCTTGGCCCGGGGCATCCAGAAAGCATAACTAGGTTAGTGGACCCCTGTAAGACAGAAACAGAATCTGGGTATTGCTGAACACTTATGAAGGTTCTTCGTTAAGTGGACTCCCACCATCAAGGACAGAGCCAGAAAGGGCATCAGCTTGGGGCTGAGTACACAGAAACCTGCCAGTTAAACAGAACTTTGCCATTAAGGACAAAGTCAGAATGGGGAATCAGTTTGTTCATGAACACCCAGAGAGTGTCCTGAGATAAGCGGAAACCCACCATCAAGGATTTATATAAAGAAGAATCTGCTTGATGCTGGATACTCAGAAGGATTGCAAGGTTAATGGGCCCCAATAACTAGGACAGATACAGAAATGGGATTTTTCTTGGCCTGAAGACCTCCAGAAATTGCTAGTTAAAAGGACTACCATCATGAAAGATATAGGCTGAAAGGGGTATCTGTTTGTTCAGGCACCTAGAAAGCATTGCCAGGTAAGTGTTCCCCTAATTTCAAGGACAGAAGGGAAAAGAATCCTCTTATGCCTGGTGCAGAGAAAGCATTGCTAAGTAAGTGGATCTGTGTCACCAAGGACAGAGAGATAAAGGGGAATCTACTTGACATTGCCTCCCCTCAAATCTTTACCAGGAAATAAACCCAGTCCATCATGGTCAGAGAAAGAAAGGGGATCCGTTTTAAAGCCGGATGCCCAGAAAGTCACACCAGGTATGTGAATATCTGCCATTAAAGACAGAGACAGAAAAGGGAATCTGTTTGGCTCCAGGTGCCCAAAAGGGTTGCCAGGTAAATTGAACCTTGACTTCTAGGATAGAAAGAGACAGTGGAGACTGCTTGATGCCAGAAACTCCAAGTAAATGGGGCCCCACTTTGAAGGATAGAGGCAGAAAGGGGTATCTGCTTGGCACTGGGGGCTCAGGAAGCCTCACCAGTTAACCAGATTCCCACTGTCAAGAAGAGAGAAAGAAAGAGAAATCTGTTTGGCTTGGACTCCCAGAATGTTTTTCTAGGTAATTGGACCCCTACCAACAAGGACAGAGAGAGAAAGAGGAATTTATTTGACACTGGCACCTGGCCTAGAAGGCATAGGTAGGTTAGAGCACTCCTGCCGTCATGGACAGAGACAGAAGGGTAAATATGTTTAGGGCCAGACTCTCAGAAAACGTTGCCAGGTAAGAAGACCTCCACCATCAAGGACAAAGACACAAGAGGAATCTACATGGCACTGATCTCCCAAAAATCTTTTCCAGGTATGTGGACCCTTGCCCCTTGCCATCAAGGATAGAGACAAAAGAGGAATCTGCTTGGTGCTGGCCTCCCAAAACCCGTTGCCAGATTAGCAGACCCTTGTCATCAAGGACAGAGAATTGGGTGTTAAAAGTCTCTCCTGGTAAGTAGAACCCCTTCATCAATTCCAGAGGCAGAACGAGAAATTTGCTTGGTTCCAGCCATCCAGAAAGCCTCACCAGTCTGATCAGAAACAGAAAGGGCTCCAAGGGCCCAAAAACCTCGCCAAGTAAGCCAAACCCTCCCATCAGGGATTGCCAGAAAGGGGAATCTGCTTGACTCTGGACAACCAGAAGCATCACACTATTATCAGACCCTTGCCAACCAATATAAAAACAAAAAGAAAATTCTACTTTGTGCCAGATACACAGAAAACCTTACCAAGTAAAGGAATATTTGGCATGAAATATATAGGTGCCCCCAAAATATTGTTTATCCCACCATGATCAGAACCGCCAGATGGGTAAAGGAGCCTACCTGAAGAAAGAGGGGATAAGAAAGAGATTTAGAGAGAGAAGGGCAAAGCAGCACAGAAGCCTGGAGAGCATCTGAAAGAGAGCAGAGGCAGGAAGGACCATAGGCCAGCAGGACAGAGGTTGTTTAGCTTAGAAGCCCTGTGGCACATAGTGGTTAAAGCCTTGCAGTAAAGCTTGATTTCTCCTAAAACTTCATCTGACTGCCTGTTAGATTTCTCTGCCATTAGCCTGCAACCTACAGGCCCACCTAGCAAAGGGGGTACAAGTACCAGACCAAGCTAAGAAAGGCCTCACCATACCAACTCTAGGAATCATTAATTTATTATATTTAAACAACAGATATAGACAGAGGAATCTACTTAACACCCAGAAACCATCACCAGGTAAGCTAACCCTCACCATTAAAGTCAGAGAAATCTGCCTGGAGCCAGGCACCCAGAAAGCTTGGTAGCAGAACCCCACCCTCAGAGATAGAAGAACTGCTTGAAGATGAGCTCCCAGAAATCTTTTCCAGGTGAGAATGCCATCAATTTAGAGACAGAAAGTGATTTTGCTTGGTTCTGTGCACCCAGAAAACATTGCCAGGTGTGGAATCTTGCTATCAAGGACAGAGACAGAAAGAGAAATCTTAGTACTGGGCCAGGTAAATGGATCTAGGACATAGATAAAAAAGAGAATCTGCTTTGCTGGACCCAGAAATCGTCATCATGGTCAGAGACAGAAAAATGAATCTTCTTGGCCTCTGCTACCCAGAAAGGATACCAAAGTAAGTAGACCTATGCCATCAAGAATTGAGACAGAGGGCCGGAGAGATAGCATGGAAGTAGGGCGTTTGCCTTTCATGCAGAAGGTCATTGGTTCAAATCCCGGCATTCCATATGATCCCTTGAAGCGATTTCTGAGCTTGGAACTAGGAGTAACCCCTGAGAGCTGCTGAGTGTGACCCCCCCCCCAAAAAAAAAAAAAAAGAATTGAGACAATGGGGGATCTTCTTGGCTCATGGTGTTCAAAAACATTGCCAGGTAATCATACATCATTGAGGACAGAAACCGAAAGAGGAGTCTACTTGGGATGGGAACCCAGAAACTTACCAGTAAGCAGAATTCCACCATCCAGGACAAAGATAAAAAGTGGGATCAGCTTGGCACCTGACACCCAGAAAGAGTTGCCAGGTACTGGCCATCAAAAACAGACAGAATGGAAAATTAGCTTATCATGAGGCATCTAGAAAACATTGCCAGGTAAATATATCTCCATTATCAAGGATTGACTGTAAGGGGAATCTGCATGATACTGGATTCCAGAAGTGTGGTCAGTTAGCAGACTTCCATAATCAAGGACAGAGAAATAAACAGGAGTCGGCTTGGTGCCAGATACCCAGAAAGCCTTACAATAAGCAAAATTCCATCATAATGAAGAAAGACATAAAGGGAAATCAGCTTGATGCTGAGCAACCTTAAAGTTTGTCCAGGAGAGCGGACTCCTCTAACAAGAACAGAGACAGAAAGATGAAAATACTAGACACGTGCACCAAGTAAATTTTGCTATGTAAGTGGACCTCTGCCCTCTAAAATAGAGATAGAATGGGAATATGTTTGGTACAAGGCATCTAGAAAGTCTAACCAGATAAGTAAACCACAGACATCAAGGAGAGAGACAGAAAACATCTCCAGAACATCTACCATCAAGGACAGAGGTAAAATGGATCTTCTTACTGAATGGCTTCCAGAACACTCTGTCAGGTAAGCTGATAGCTAACATCAAGGATAGAGGCAGAAAGGTTAGGGTACATTCCAAGGTACAGAGACAGAAAGGGCAATCAGCTTGATTCCAGGAGTCAGAATGCATTGCCAGTTAAGCAGACTTCTGCCATCTGTTACACCAACCCCCATCTTCCTGTATAACCTTACCTGATGGTAAGACCTGCCCATTTCTGGGAGGGGTCTTTGGTAGGTAACAAAAGGATTGCTTCAGGGGCAGGAAGGGGATTCAGGAATTGAGAGGGATTCAACAGAAAAGAAGGGCAGAAGGAGTGCTGGAAGTTGTAGAGTTAGAAGAGACAAAGTTGAATGCAGGGCTAACAAGAGAGCATGCTTAAATAGGTTTAAGATTATAGGCCACACATATTGGCCAGGGCCTTAATAAAGTTGATGTTTCCTGAAACCTGATTGCTGTGAGTGTGCCACTCTGAGACCTGCTAGCTGGAAAGAAGGGATTAGGAGAAAGGCCTCTCTTCATCCATCTCATTATCATCCACCTCCATAATTAATAACTTATTCAGTACCATCAAAAACAGACAGAAAGGGGAATCAGCTTGTTGCATGCAGAAAAAACCGGAAACAATCCAGTTAAATAGATCTATGCCATCAAGGATAGAGACAAAAAGGGCAATCTATTTGGTGAAGCCATTCCAGGTAAGTGGACAACCATCGTGAAGGATAGAAACAAAGGATATATGTTTGCCACTGGGTGCCCAGAAAATGGAAAATTGCTTGGCACCAAGTGTCCAGAAAGCATTGCAACAAGGACATTGGCAGAAAGGAAAATGTGTTTGCTGATGGGCACTAAGAAATCTTTGCTAGGTAAGTGGGAAAGCTGTCACACCATAACCTAAGAGGAATCTCATCAGAAGGCCCATGATCAAAATTTCTGTTAATAGAACTGACATTCCACATGCTTTGTAACAAATATTTAATTGGTCTATAAATGAATCTCCCTTCTGCTATATTTAGTGTGTATATAGTTGAATCTTTAATTTCCCAACATAAGTATTTTTACAGGCAAATATAGTTGTGATTAAATTTCTCTTTATCTGGAAAACTCAGCACCAAAAAAGAAAAAAAAAAACAGAAAAACCCACTTAAAACGACTTATTTTCTTTGTCTTTAAAATGCCCTTGCAGTTTTCTGCTTTAGGGATATCATTAAGGCACCTTGAATACTTGTTAACTAATTTTTACTTCAGAATTAACATGAAAAAGGTTTGGTCAAGATGTAGCTTTGGGCTGCTGAATTTTTACAGGAAAAGACTGCATTCCTTTTTGATATAGTTTGTCTTTGTTATTACCCCTTTCAAACACCAGACCTTAGGAAGTTATCTAGATCTAAAAACCTGTGCCCTCTGGAAAAGAAATCTTTATAGGGAGACTTGGCTTCTTGCTAATTCTTTAATTTACATTAGTAATGACACCTAGGGCCTTGCCAGAACTTTGAGATGTTAAAACTTACCTTCCTTTTATCCTCTTAGCTCTAATTGACATGTATCTATTCAAAGGTCTGCAAACCACCTAGAGCCATGTGGATTGTTTTGAAGATCAGTGTATGCTGATAAACTTCTGTTAACAAGAGATATGTTGTACTTTGTAAAGAACCACAATGTGAGCATTCTTTTCATACCAGTGACTTGCAATAAATCACTTAAACTTAAACCCCTAGTTTGGACATTAAAGATTAGAACATGCTGTTTTCCCAATGTTCTAATCTCCCCCAACTTTTTGTTTATCTCACTTAAATGATCAAACCAGGGATGGGGGGGGGAGGAGAAGGGGTATAGAGGAGTCTGCC
>PVKC010003792.1:0-37829 GCA_004027635.1 Crocidura indochinensis
GTGTTAAGTTCTGTTTGTACCTTGTATATATTAGATGTTAGCTCTTTATCTGTTTGGGTATTGGGTAAAAAGTTCCTTCCATTTCATGGGTGACCTTTGTATCCTAATCACTGTTTCCTTTGAAGTGCAGAAGCTTCTCAGTTTAATTTAGTCCCATTTGTTTATCTCTGATTCCACATGTTTGTACAGTGTTGTTTTCTCCTTGAATATGCCTTTAGTCTCAATGTCATGAAGTGTTTTACCTATGTGTTGTCTTATATACCTTATGGTTCTGGGTCTGATATTAAGGTCTTTAATCCATTTGGATTGACCTTCGTACATGGTGTTAGATGGAGGTCCAAGTTCACTTTTTTACACCACTTGTTGAAGAGGCTTTTCTTGCTCCATTTTGCATTTTTGCCCCTTTATCAAGGAATAATTTATTGCATCTTTGAGGAGCATTCTATGAATACTCATGTCTATTGAGTCTATTGATATGAGGGTATGTCTTTATTCCAATTCCAAGCTGTTTTAATGTCTATTGCTTAGTAAACCATTTAAAATTGGGGAAAGTGATGCTGCCCATCTTTTTTTTCCTGAGGATTGCTTTAGATATTTGTTGGTGTTTATTCTTCCAAATGAATTTTAGGACTTTTTAAAAATCTATTTCTTGGAAGAATGTCATGGATATCCTTAGAGGAATTGCATTAAATCTGTATAATGCTTTGGGAGTATTGCTATTTTAATGATGTTAATTGTTTTGCAAAAATCATCTTAAAACATTCTGTACAAAATCTGTTTATTTAAAATTTGGGGTTATTTTTGTAAAGGCAATAAATTGTAATAATATATATCAGTAAATACTATAGTCAATTAAAATACAACATGAAGGACATATAATTATGTGTATCATAGAACTAAGACTCTCATTTTGAAAGGAAAATTATATATTAAATCCTGTTTTCATCCTGTAAGGGCAAAAAGATGTGACTATGTATTTATCTCTTTTATAATTTCATGAAGTGTTGGGGTCAGACAGGTGTGTCTTTGGGGAAATTTCTTTCCATCTCTTTCCCCCATGTATAGGATTTTTTCCTGTTCAGTTATACCACTGATTTATATATCTTGAATATATAATGTAAATATATAAACCTTTACTAATAAGTATTGTTATCTATATAGTTACAACTTAATAGAAGTAGTAACTATATAGAATGACAGTCTCATCTGTGTATATAACATAGAAGGCAATCATAAATTATGATGGTAAATAAATAAATATTTAAAGATTTTTTTTGAAATTTTTGTGAAGTGATAAAGCATTAACTCATAGACAAAAATATTAAAAATATGTATTGGAATCCTCCAAAATAGACCAAAACAATGCAAAGATGGTGGTTTGCTTTTTATCTTCATTTAAGCATTTGTCAGTAGACAAATTTAGATTATAATGTTGAAGAATATGAAATCAATTTTGGACAAAGATCATACAAAATAAGAAGCATTAGTTGAGATAAATTGCAATGTTTTAATAGTAGTTATCAAGAAAACATAAACACAAACATAAATATTCCTAAAGAATGCCAAGATGGTGAAACAAAAATAGAACTAAAGGGAAATATAAACATCCACAGTGATATAGTGCTTGGGTATTTTAACCTTTTCTCAGCAATTGACAGAAGGCACAACAAAACATTTATTTGTAATAAATGACACTGGAAAATTATAAGCAACTATATTCTGTATCTTCTGTAATATCTTAAATAATTAAGGATTACTTTAAGATAAAATTGACTTACTTCTTTGTATATGCTTCCAGAGTGCTTTTCACACTATCAAAAGCAAATTTTTATACTACGTTTATCCCAAAATTTCTGGAATCCCTCCATGACCTACTATTTTCTACATTCTCTAATGTTCTCTTAATAGTTTCAATGTCTATACAGTAAAATTAAGGCATATTAAATTTTCTCTGGACCACAGAATTACAAAGAAGTAGTTAAAAGATTTGAAATGACCACTTTCTGTATTCTAAGCCAATGCTGTAAATAACATTCAGCAATGAGTGTAAGATGCTTAAAGGCTGCTATTTAACATTTTACTATTTAAGGCTAGGGTAAGTAATAGTATTTTCAAAGTTCTTTGGGGGCTAAGAAAATATCATAGGGCCTCAGTTCAATATCTAGTACCTTTGAGACTTCCTGAGGATGAAGGATGTAGACAAGTTGGCCCCAATCATTCCTAGGTTTGGTCTGAGGATCCCTGGAACACCATTCATGATAAAAAAAAATCAACAGGATGAGAATAAAAGGAAATTTTCTTAATATAGTCAAGGCCATTTGCCACAAATCATGGCAAATTCTTTACTCAGTGGGGAAAAAATGAAAGCTTTTCCTCTAAAAGCTGGCACAATTTTAGGGCTGCCCCCTCTCACCACTCCTATTCAATATAGTACTGCAATTACTTGCCATGGCAATCAGGAAAGAAAAGGATATCAAGGGCATCCAGATAGGAAAGGAAGAAGTCAAGCTTTCACTGTTTGCAGATGATATGACACTGTATTTAGAAAATCCTAAAGAATCTACCAAAAAGGTTCTGTAAACAACAGATTCACATAGCAAAGTGGCAA
The DNA here is from genome assembly GCA_004027635.1 of Crocidura indochinensis. NCBI lineage: Eukaryota > Metazoa > Chordata > Mammalia > Eulipotyphla > Soricidae > Crocidura > Crocidura indochinensis. The sequence continues at coordinate 2,609 of PVKC010003792.1, forward strand.
GCTACAAAATGAACATGTAAAAATCTATGACGTTATATGTACAAATAATGGTATAGAAAAAATATACTAAAAAAACCCAATCCCATTCACAATAGTAGCACAGAAACTCAAATACCTTGGAGTCAACTTAACTAAAGAGGAAAGAGACTTATAAATTAAAAAAAAGCTACAAAACACTGCTTTAAAAAAAAAAGAGGACACAAGAAAATGGAGAAATATACCCTGTTCATGGATTGGAAGAATTAATATCATTAAAATGTCAAAATTCCCCAAAGAATTATACAGATTTAATGCAATTCCTCTAAGGATATCCATGACATTTTTCAAAGAAGTGGATCAAACACTCCTGAAATTTATTTGGAATAATAAATGCCCATGAATAGCTAAAACAAACTTAAAAAAAAACAAAGATAGGAGACATCACTTCCCCAATTTTAAGTTGTGCTACAAACTAATAGTCACTAAAATATCATGGTATTAAAGACAGATCCTAAATGAAATAGACTTTAGTATTCAGAGAATGTTTTCCAGACATACAATCAATTACTCTTTGATAAAGTAACCTCCATGCCTAAAGAAATTATTTAAAAAATTGGTAGTAGGAAATTCATGATTGATCTGTCATTTGAGTGTTTTTTCCCTTCTAGTTTTGGGTCACACCCAATGGCGCTTAGGAGTTACTTCTGACTCTGCACTCAGAAATTGCTCCCAGCAGGCTCCGGGGACCATATGAGATGCTGAGAATTGAACCGGAGTCTGCCAGGGGTTGGCAATGTGCAAGGCAAATACCCTACTCCCATGGTATGGCTTCAGCCCCAGAATGGTTATTTTTGATTATTGTACACAAGTGCGTCCTGCATTTTCATATATTTATTTTTACTTTTTAGAGAATGGGGTGATGAATCAGAGTCTAGAGGAGCGTGGAAACAATGAACATTTCTGAATATATTTTGTATTAGATGTCTATTCTTGACATTAAAGTATGTAAGCCATTAATAATAATATAATGAAGTTCCTATATTTTTTAAGATAGTGTTTCATTTTAAGGAGAAAGCATGTGTAGTGGTTAAGTGCTGGAGAGAGATAGGTCAATAGTTAGTTTCTACTTTACCCCTTCTGCTTCTTAATGAGGCAGAAGTAAGATTAAGGAAAGTAATATAAAATTGTTCAAATCGATTATTAATCTCTTTTGCAGTTTCAGCTTATTCATCTATAAAATTGGTGGTGATAAAGAACCAATATATAGTACTGTTACATTGATTAAGCAGTATAGTGTGTAGATCAATTGCTCATTATAAATCCTGACATGGAATGAGATGTTTTAATGCAATATAGAGTGTATAGTTTTAATTTTCTCAAACATTTCTGAGAGTCAGAATTCCATCTAGGGAGCAGAATTCCACAAGGAGCCTTTGATGGTTTGAGGGGACCTGTGAGTATCCAAATTAAATGTATATGTCAGTGTTCTCCTGTCATGAGTGTTTGGGCCAGGTCCATAACTTTTTACCAGTTTTACAGTTTGAATTGGAGGAGCAAAGCTAATTCAGTCTCCTGTTATTGTCTTATGGTAGAAGAAATCATTCAACCAGGATGAGGAAGTGGTGCTGAAAGCTGGTAAAGTGATTTGTCTGAAACCTATTATCAACAGTACTGTAAACCACAGTGAAATTTGTATTTAAAAAAAGCACGTCCTACAGAAGCAGACTGGAGGGAGGCAAATAGGGGGCATTGGTGGAAGGAAGTAGACACTGGTCAAAGGGATTGGTGTTGAAACATTGTATGCCTGACATACAATAATGAATAACTTTGTAATTTATTGGTGACTGTATAAACTAAAATTAAAAAGACAACAATAATATGAAATTGAAATCTGAAACAATATCAATAAAATGTTTAAACAATTAAAATTTAGAAAGCAAGTTTCAATGAGGAATATATATATATATACATATATATAATACATATAGGTAGAGCAGGATTTACTTTTTACTTAGGCTTTTGATTATTGACCTAAGCTTTCCCCCTCTTTCTACAGAAATTCTATATGAGTAAGACAATCTATATTATTGTTGTGTCAAGGCCACTATGTTGCTTTTCAGAGTGCATCATTCACCCTTGATGATGCTTATAGTCTACACAATTCTATTACTTTTCTCCATGCTTTAGCTCTGTGTAACCTTTGGTTGAGTGTCTTGTGTGGACAGGGTGGCTATGGGTAATTGAAAAGCAAGGCAAAAGACTAAGAATTGAAAGATCTGTGTCCTTACATGCCCATCTTTATCCTAGTTTTTGTGTAGTACACTACCTATAGTACATGGTACATTCCTCTAACAGCATTTTATATGCATGCAAATTACCCGGGGACCTTGCAAAATGGTTGACTCTCCCTCAGTAGGTCCAGGATGATACTGAGATTCAGTATTTCTAACATGTTTCCAGGGGACCATATGAGAATAACAAAGTTATCATAGTTGTTATAAATAATTGGGTTCCTCTCAGAATCCAAAGGCAAGACTCCAAAAGTTTGTGGTCAAATTCTCTATAAAACAATTGACAAAGGAAAAATTCTACTAAAATGACCAGCGGCTTAATAGTAAAGCAAAGCAAGGGATGAGAAGCCAGAAAAGAGGCCTCAGTTATCTGTCCAGTTGCAGATAGGTGGTTAAAAAAGGGTTTTTCAAATTGAGCTGGCTTTCTGGATTGATTCTGGTTCTATGAATTTAACCTATCTCCTTTTTAAGTACATGCATCTCTTTGGTAGTTTTTGCATAATGTTGTTTTGTTTCTGCTTGCACTGTTGTAGATTGCTGCTAGTTGACAGAAGATTAAGGTTTTGGGGCTTCTAGCAAGATTACTAGGTCTTTTTTTCCCAGACAATTTTGTTGAGTTATTTGCTAGTTCCAAATTCACAATGTGGAGGCACTTTGCCATTTCCCATCATCAGTTTCAAGTTTTAAGCATCATCTTCCCTATACCTATATCTTCCCTGTTCCTGTCTCACTACTCTAAACTTTCTTTGGATAGGACTGTGATTGCATAGTGGACATGGCCTGGTAGAAAGGGGGAGGAGGATGAAAAATATGTAGGAATTGCAAGTAGAACCTATTAGGTTATTAACTTCTTGCACCAAATATCTCTAGGCAAATTGAAGAAAGGAACAGACCTATATTTGCTTTTATTTCCCAGGTCTAAATATAAGGAGGAGACATGAAAGTGAAAATTCAGTGCTTTTGTCACAAGGGAATTGTGGGGGGATAATTCAAGAAAGGAAACACTACAACGATTGTATTGGAAGGAAATGCTGAGAAGTGGTAAAAAGTACCTGCCCTGAAGGTGGGCTGGGGGAGGGTTGGGGGGAAGAAACTGGGAACATTGGTGGAGGAAAGTAAATATGAGGTAAGGATATGTATTGGAATATTGTATGATTGCAACTCGATCATAAATAAATTTTTAATTCATGGTGATTCAATAAAAAAGGAAAAAGAAAGGGAGAAGGAGGTGGAGGGAAAGAATAGAGGAAGGGAAAAATGAAAAAAGAGGAAAAGAAGAAAGAATGGAGAAAGGGAAGGAAGGAAGGAAGAACACATTAGTAGAAAAGGACTCTTCTGGAAGAATAGTATTTCTCCAATTGTCATAGCTGAATACATTTTCAAAATGCTTTTTTACCTCTAAGATGAAAGTTTTCTGCTCTAGGACTCAAGGAAGAATGACCCTCAACAGCCAGGAAAAAAGTAAAAAATAAAGCTCACCATGATAACCACTACAAAGAGGCTTGAAATTTCCAAATCACAAATCTGAGACATACTGTCTTAAAATTTATTGTGCAAATTTTCCCCTGGGCATAAAATTCCACATGACATAGACATACATAGGATGTCACTTTATACCGTATTGAAGAATAAGATGTTCTTTGCTAGGGATCACAAAGTTTAACTAATGAAGTTAGTTTAGGTCTTGCTGTTGATGCATAAGAAGTGAAAATGGATGGGGCCGGGAGATAGCATGGAGGTAAGGTGTTTGCCTTTCATGCAAAAGGTTATCGGTTGGAATCCTGGTGCCCCATATGGTCCTCCGTGCCTGCCAGGAGCAATTTCTGAGCATGGAGCCAGGAGTAACCCCTGAGCGCTGCCAGGTGTGACCCAAAAACTAAAAAACAAAAACAAAAACAAGAAGTGAAAATGGATGGAAGGAAAAGGAAAATATAGGAAGGAAGGCACTTTACTGAGATCAGACCAAATGGGATAAAAAAATCCAATCAGCTTCTGTCATGTATATAATGCTAGGTGGAAACAGCTGTAACTCCAGGTGTAACCATGGATTACCTTTTCTACTAAGCCATTTCTTTGTTTACTCACGAGTGGATCATTTCACAAAGAGTATGCAGACCCCATCTGTCAGAACACTGTGTTAAGGTGTCACCTCATTTCACAGGCCATGATGAATCACACTGGAGCTCTCACATCACTTTCCCATGACCTCTGAGCAACAGGGAAAGCTGAAGAACAATCTAGGCATTTGATTTCTCTAACAAAGCCACAGACAACTCAGATTAAACTGGCCTCTTTGCAACCTACAAATAGCCACCATTTGTCAGCTTTTTAGGGAATAAGCTGATTTATAGGTAGTGAATAATCATGAGACAATTCTATGATTCAATACATAGCCACTGTATATGCAGATCCAAACACTTAGATAGACATAAAGGCAGATTCTTCTTGAGGTCACTTGAGTCTTTAAGCTTTTATTTTTTAAGAAATAAAATTGCAAAGGTAATTTTTGAAGAAGTATTTAAGATACAGCCCAGGGAAAAGAAATTTCTAGCAAACTTTCTAAAGGCGATTAGCTTATATAGTATGGTCTTGATTGCTGGAATGCATCTTTTATTGCTAACCCAAACAGGGCCACAAAAGCCCAAATAGAAACCATTCTCACTGCAATGCCAAGGCTGCTTGAAAGCTTTTGTGAGGAAGGTGATAGCTATACTTACATTATTTATAAATTTAATTGTTTGTTCCATGTGGAAATATTAAAGAGTACTATTACACAGCTGGTTAGTGCAGAATTTATATATTCTTAGGTAGTCTGACTCTAGAACCTGTTTCCCCCCCTTTTTCTGTTTTATGAAGATATAATTGGCATAAGTTGTGTTAAATTTATTTTACAATATATATATCTTGATATGGTTATACCATAGCATTCATTAATACCTCTATCCCACTAACATAATTTTGTAGTATTTTGGTTGTAAGGATATTTAAGATTACTCTCCTGGAAACTTTTTTGTTTTTGGTTTGTGGGTCACACTCAGCAGCGCTCAGGGTTTGTTCCTGGCTCTATGCTCAAAAATCGCTCTTGATAGGCTCAGGGGACCATATGGGATGATGGGATTTGAACCACCAACCAGCTGCATGAAAGGCAAATGCCTAACCTCCATGCTATCTCTCTGGACCCCTAAACTTTTTTTGGGGGGGTCACACCCGGCAGTGCTCAGGGGTTACTCCTGGCTGCATGCTCAGAAATTGCTCCTGGCAGGCACGGGGACCATATGGGGCACCGGGATTCGAACTGATGACCTTTTGCATGAAAGGCAAACGCCTTACCTCTATGCTATCTCCTGGGCCCCAACCTTTCAGTGATTTTTAATCAGTCGATCTTGAATTTTAATACAAGGTCCCAAGGATTTGGTACTGCTCTGGCCCCACTAACCTAGTGGTGTTAGAAGGAAGCCTCCAGGACTCCATGATGCTATAAGTAGATGAGATCTCCAGCTTTGTACCCACTGGTGATTGGAAGGAGATCATGTGGTCCTGGGAATCTCTGATCTGTGATCTTATTTTAAAAGAGAGCACATTAGAATAGTCCCCCAACCTGTCCAGGCAATTATTTCATAATTAAACTGACACTAAATCAAGAATCCAAAAATCATGTTGCTAAACCCAGGTCAATCACACAAAAGATTATGTATTCCGGAATATGTTACTTCTCTGATTTCATATAATAGAAATTAGGGAGTGGAGGACCTTTAGCATTCCATTCTGAAATCTGAGTTTCTAAGATTCTATATGTACAAGATATATCTCAGAAACCATTGAAGAAGTGAGTTGAGGCCTCTCAAGACCTTTTTTCCTTTCTAAAACCTTATTTTTTCCTTCTTGTTCTTAAAATGTTAAGTTCCAGCTTAAGTTCCCAAAGTAAAACATCATCTGATGAGTATGTTATGAAAGTTTCAGTATCTTTCTTGTGCCTGTAATGATCTTACCATTCAAGAAGAGAGCTTCAAAGGTCAAGATTATTAAATTGCTCTTCTGTCATTTATTTAAAATCTAGTTATGAACCAACTCCTAGGAGGTCAGCAACAAATATAATTTAATTCTAAGCTATTAATAAATGAGGTTTAGATTTAGAACTTCAAAGGAGCTTAGCATTGCAGCAAAATTTATCAAAAGGCTTATTGAATTATTTTCTGGCACTAGTGAAACTTTGTCTTTAAGATTCCTATTTCTCACTATAAAAGAGCCTAAATATACTTTCCATTTGAAATAAATTGTTTGTATTTTGAAATGTTCATCTATTTTCATCCCCTTCCTTGTCTTACCTTCCTCTGACCACCAAAAAATCACCAAAACCACAAATTTCATAAAGCAACTCTCTTTTGCAATTTAGTTACATTACTGTAATCCTGTGTGTGGCCAATAGCCTTGGTCAGAAAAAAATGGTCACATCATTTAGTGAAAGGCTGAATACAATAGGATTCAGATCAATTCTGTCTTCAGCTAACTTTATTAGCTAGTAATAAAAAGTAATAAACTTTATTAGCTAGTGATAAAAAGTACAAAAATAATAGGAAAATGTTCATTTCTTCCAGGTATTCTGAACATTTATATAGAGACATAAAACATGAGATAATTATTTCTACTTTTAGATAGTTTTTTCTTTCAAAAATAATTTTGAAATTGTTATTGGAGGAATTCTTCCTCCAATTTTACATTTGTGATTTCATCATCCCCCCAAAAGGCATTATCATCCTTGTATTTTCCTATTAAGAAGTTAATGCTCAATATAATCAAGCATATATTGAAGATCACATAACTAAAGAGAACTGCTAAGATTCATGTATAAGCTTCTTAAGAGTTTTTCTTTGAATTACCATGCCATATTAACAAATTCAAGGTGAAACTGAAGAACAAGTATTGTGAAGTGTTATTAAAATAGAAAGTAATTGGGGCCAGAGTGATAGTATGGTGGGGAAGACTTTTGCTTTCCACTTGGCCAACTTGGGGTTCGATCCTGGCATCTTTTTTTTTTTTTGTCCCCTAAATTCCCAATACAGACCAGGCAAGGATCTGGGTTGAGGTGTATTTGGGGTGCATTTACTGTACCTCCTCTTTCTATACAGTCAGTGTGAAGAACACAGCCTGTGATAAGAATTGGGAGGCCTTATTTATTTATTAGATCCTGGCATCTTTATGGTCTCCTAAATTTCACCAGGAGTAAACTTTGAGCATTGCTGAATGTCCCGCCTTCAAAGTAGAGTAAAGTAAAATAAAATAAAATAAAATGGGAACTGAGGATGCCAAGTAGATACAAGCGTTCTACCTGACCCACCTCCATTTTAATTGTTTGGAATCAGTGACACGATTTTATATGTGCATATAACATATGGTGTTTTAGTTTTGAAACACTGACACAATTCAGAATTTCATATTTTACTTATAATAGTCTGGGATCTTCCTGGTAGCATTGGGCAGAGGGAAAGGGGTGGTAATGATGTTTCTAATGTTTCTTTCTTGTCACTCAGGGGTGAAAACTAGAGGAATGACCTAAGCAAAAGTCTTTCTGGAAGGCAATCACCATTCACTTTGACTAGAAACTGCACCCATAAGAAGTTCCATCTGTGCCTGCTCTTTCAGAGGGTCAAAGATTTATCTCTAGAGAATTTGACACAAGCCATTTGTCAGCCATGGTCACACGTGCTTCCTGTTGTCATGCTTTATCCTTATCCTTAAGCAATAATTCCTGGTTGCGAGAGAGCAACTGTGGGGTGCCAGGTGTTGATATTTTAGAAACAAACAGTGGTAGGGACAGCTGTGATGGCAGATTTCAAATTTTTTGGCCAAGCTGGTGATTATATTATATGCTAGATGATATTAAAAAGATATAAAGCTTTTGAATCTTCCACAAAATGTTTGCCTTGTGATGCTCTTTCTTTCAGGGGATCCCTATGGAAATTTAATTTTGTTTTGCATCAGGGTCCTTCAAATGCTATGTTGAGGTAGTTAACACCTCCTGATTGCTCTCAAAGATCTACCTCAGATTTTTCCTATGTCAATACTCACCACCATTATACTTGTTCTTTCTTTATTATCATTCATAAATACATCCACTTGGGTGTCAATTCAAATTCTATGTGACATTTGTTTTTCATTTTCCTTTCTGGATCAATGTCCTTCCAAGTATCATAAGTGTTCTCGATGGCATCATCACCAATTATCACTGGTTTGAGTCATAATTATTTGCATATTTGGAATTGATTAAAAGAAACAATGAAAGAAATTAAAAGGATTCTCTTGTTTTTTAGGTAAAAAGAGTACAAAGCCAACAAAAATCAGTTTTAGATATTCTATAATAGGTAGTATAATTAGGCTTTCAGATAAATTTCAGTTCCATCCTAGACTAGTAGGACACTGATATGTTAATAGTTGAGATTAGTAATTTTAGTACATGCTGTGGTCCTAGTGGTACTTACCCTACTTGTGAATTTTATGAAAATCACTTAAGGCTTCCAAGAAAAAAGATACAAATATGTTTGTTTACAATTTGGGCTTTCACGTACCCATTAAAAGTTTTACAATTTTTCAGATTTTTCAGATTATATACCTATGATTAAATCTTCATGAGTGCATTTATAAATATATTTTTCATTCTCTGAGTTATCTTTGCAATTCTGGATAATGCTTTTTTTTGAAGCATAAAACTATGAAATTTGAATGAAATTCAGTTTATTTTTTGGTAGTAATTTATATCAAAGAAACTATGAACTGATGGAAGGAATTATGTAATCCTATAACTTTGCTTTATTTGTTTTGAACTGTGATTCACTTTGTTCTTTTTTTCTGCATGGTGTTATGAAGAGGTCCAACTTTGTTCTTTTCCATGTGTATATCCAATTTTCTCCATACCTCTCTAGAAAGGTTTTTTTTTTTTTTTTTTTTAGTCTTGGTACCCTTGTCAAAAATAAATTGGTCATAAACATTGGCCATAAATAAGATTTATTTCTTTTAAATAATATTTATATTAAATCACCATGAATTACAAAGTTATAAAGATACATGTAATTGAGTTTCAGACATACAATATTCCAACTATGAACTCTATCTTTAGGCCAGTACCAGACTACAACAATTTTGCTCATTTGTTTGTTCTTGGGCCATATTCTTCACTACTCAGGAATTACTCCTGACTCTGCACTTAGGAATCACTCCTGGTAGGCTTGGAGGACCATATGGGATGACAAGGATCAAATCCAAGACAACACTTTGCAAGACAAGTGCCTCCTATCATACTAACTTTTTGGTGCCCACTTTACAGCTTTAAAGGGAGCTTTTAAAGTTGAAATATGAGTTCTATAGATTTGTGTTTCTTTTCCAATATTGTTTGACTACTTTGTATCCTTTTCATTTGCATATGAATTTCAGAAATAGTTTCTCTTAAAAACTCATCTGAAAAATCAACCCCAGTGGGGATCGAAGAGATAGCTTGGAGGTAGGGCATTTGCCTTGCATGCAGAAGGATGGTGCTTCGAATCCCAGCATCCCATATGGTCCCCGGAGCCTGCCAGGAGCGATTTCTGAGCATAGAGCCAGGAGTAACTCTGAGCGCTGCCGAGTATGACCCCAAACCCCCCCAAAATAACCCCAATTATATATATATATATTTCAAAAACAGTTATATATGCTATATTTATATATTGCTGAGGCATATAGTAGTTTTCAAATATGTAAGTATTATTTTTACAGTAGGAGGGTAAAAAAAGGGAGAGCCATGATTTTAAATAAAATCATGAAAAGAGGAAGGAATGATTTTCGAATTTTTAGGGTAGTTTCTTTCTTTTTGGGAGGGAAGTAAAATGAATTTTTTTTATTGTGGGCAAAGTGAATTACAAATCTTTCACAGTAATATTTAAGGCACATTGTAATAATGAATGAGGGACATTCCCACCACCAGTGTTGTCCTCCCTCCACCCCTGCTCCCAGCATGCTCCTCCTTTTCCCTCCTCTACCCCACGTAAGGCTAGTGCAGCTATTCCCCCCATCCCATGTACAGCTTGATGTAGATCCGGTGTCGTTTCTGTTGTCGTTGAGTTTTGGATTTCTTATTCAAGCCTGATCATTTTTATTTCCACCAAATGAACATAGGACTGTCTGGTCTTGGTATCATTCATTTTCTCCCTCCAATTATGATGCTGGTCAAGGTGACTTCCGTAATGTGGCTCTATTGGAGATATTAGAAGGAATATGGGAGGAGTTCGTCTAGGAGCTGTAAATATTCCTTTGGAAGAAGAAAGGGGAAAGAAGAAAAAAGTAACAAAACAAAACGAGACAAGACAAAAAACAAAACAAAACAAAAGACCAATAAGGAAGTAACCACAAAAGTACAAAAAGAATTAGAAAAAAGAAAGAGTAAATTAAAAACCAAAACCATCAGCCTCAAAGAAACAAACAAACCAAAAAAAAAAAAAAAAAAAAAAAAAAAAAAAAAAAAAAAAAAAAAAAAAAAAAAAAAAAAAAAAATAAAAAACAAAAACGAGGGGCCCGGGAGATAGCATGGAGGTAAGGCGTTTGCCTTTCATGCTAAAGGTCATTGGTTAGAATCCTGGTGCCCCATATGGTCCCCCGTGCCTGCCAGGAGCAACCCCTGAGCACTGCCGGGTGTGACCCAAAAACAAACAAAAAAACAAAAACAAACAAACAAACAAACAAAAACGAAAGCAAACCCCCCCCCAAAAAGAAAAAAAAACTAAAACCAGACCAGCAATTTCTTACAAAAGGGTTCTGTTTCTTTTCTTTTTTTATTTTTTAAAAGAAAAAGAAACTTCACCTAGGATTTTGATGTAATTTTTTATTAAATATTAACAACAATTTGAGGCATATGGCTGTCTCAACTGTATTGTGTTCTGATTCATAAACTTGGATCTGCACAACTGAATATATTTATTTGACATTCTTCACCAGAAATTTTCTTCTACAGAGTTCTTTCCACTCACTTCAAGCACTTTTATATTGATGTTCTAACAGACTTCTTTCAAATTCTAATATTATTATGGCAACTTTAGTATTATTGTGACACTATCATACAGATCTAAAATTGTATACCAGTGATCAAACGTGGATACAAAAATTTGTCTTTTTAAAAAATAATATATTTATTTAAGCACCATGGTTACAAATGTTTGTAGTTGGGTTTCAGTCATAAAATCATATCCCCCTTTACCAGTTCAACTTTCCCTCCACTAATGTTCCCTATTTCCCTTGTTATCAACTTATTTTGTTGTTGTTGTTTTGAGGCCACACCCAGCAGTTTTCAGAAATATGCTGGGAATGAACCTGGAATTTTTGTAGGCAAAACGTGTGCATTAGGCCTTTGAGTCATCTCATATCCCGAATTTTGATATTTTTCTGCTCTTTGTTTGATTACGTTCTACTCTAATATCTATTATTTTCTTCTTCATGTTTACTTGAGGTATATTATTTACCTTTTTTATTGTCTTAAAGGTAAGCCTATTGCTACCTTCTACTTCTTTTATTTGGTAAAGCAACATAGTTTTTATTGAAGCTCATTTAGAATGATGTTAGAGGTGAGATCAGAAGTGAAGAAAATAAACAAAGGAACAAGGAGACAAAAAAAACAAGATACATGTTAAAGGGAGAACATGGACTTGAAGAGCAATCCCTTCTCTTTAACTATAGGCATTTACAGCTTTAAATTTTCCGTTAGGAACTCCTTTAGTTGAATTCTATAAGTTTAATAGAATACTATAAAATAAAATGTTTATTTTAGTCATCTTCAAAATTTTTGTGATTTTATTACAACCTCTTTATTTCATTAATTAGGCACAGTGGTTAATTTTGCTGTCTAATTTGATTCAATAAATTAATATAAATTTTTCATCTTTTGTATACTTCTCCCATCATATAACAATGCAACTACATACTGCTATTACAATCATCTACTATTATATTTAGTCTTAATAATTAATTTGGATCCAGAAAATAAGAAAATCCTGTACTTATCACATTAATTTTTACTGCTACACCTTATCTCAAACTTAAGCATAACTTTGAAGTCAAAGTTGCCACACTTTATGGTGTGTTTATAATTCTTTATACTAGAACGTAAGTGTTTTAACATCAAGAAATGTCTCATCTATATTATCCAAGCATCAAATATGGAATTTGATACTCAACATATGTAGTTGAGTAAGACAAATTAGACAAAAAGATTAGTGGTCTAGGACTAAGAAAACAATAATCTTTTCCCCAAAGAATTGCTTGTTTGTTTTTTCCTACATTCATCCCCATGCATGCTCTCCATGTACCAGTTTCTTTAGTAAATATTACACGCTTTGAATTAAAATTGTACTATATTTTAATAGATTCAACATTGATTTATATGTATAGCCTAGAATTCCGAGTTTCTTAAAAAGACTGGAGTTAGAGTACTCTGTGTTTTTATTTCAGAGCCCCCAAAGGATGGTATCTTGCACAGAGAAAATATTCTGTGGAGGTTTGTGAGACTGAAATGAGCTGAACTAGCTTTTCTGGCTTTAAGCAAGTAGTTATAAAGTCATCTACCACCCTAGAGAAACAATTATATCAAAAGAGGAGTGAAGAATCTATCACAATACTATCATGCTCTATTTTAGCACACACTCATATTCCATGGCAGGAGAGCTCTTAAAAATAGATTGCATACTGTCTACTTAAAATGCTAGTTAACACCTGACCCAGATGGTAGCAATAAAAGGAGTATGAAAAGAGGATAATTTTAGAAGACAGAAGACAATCAAAGAACTCATAATGATTCACAAAGGCAAATACATTTTAATCTGAAACAGTGTTCATAGAAAAACTCTCTTTTTCTCTTGTAGTAAATGAATTTGTGGATGACTATCAGAACATGATTCTTAATGATTCTTCGCATACCAACCTCTAAAATTCCAAATTCACTTATCTCACAGTTTGAGAAGCATTTACTGAGCATTATCTGAGACGGTATCACTGTGAAAGGTTAAGTAGAAAAAAAGAAAAACAGAGACCATTTTTGAATACTTAAAGTCTTCATTTCAAAATAGCAAATGCAAAAATGTCACATGCAATTAGGAAGAATAATATTAGTAAATACTTTATGTAGGTGATAGGTTTTACATTCAAACCTGCTATTGGATATTACAAAATCAAGAACTAATATAATGGTTCTAAAGATTATTCATGATCAACATTTGCTTCTCTAAAACAATAATTAAATCTAAGGTTCCTAAGGTTAAGACAAATATTAATATAGAGACTGCTTTCTTTACCAAATTCATTTCAACCTCCACTCGTCCTCTCTTTGTTCAGAGTCTTGTACAGTTTTTGTTACCATAAGTTTAAAAACATTACTTCTGCTTAGAACATTTTTATAACTTCTACCTCATTCATATGAAAAAATTCTTATGATCCTTGATGTCACAGTTCAGTATCACGTATAAAGTATTACATTTTTAGTCAAGCTAGATATAACTCTCTCAATGTAACATTCAGGCGATGTATCCATTACCACATTTTAGAACATTTATAAACGTTTAAAATATTTGCTTAGAAAAATAAATATCTTTTTGCTTATATAGCATCTTCATTAGATTATAAATTACAAGAGCATACGACAGAGTTTTTCTTCATCACTGGTTCCACAGTGCTTAATAAAGTACTATGAATAGAATATAAACGTTTTTAAAGAAATATATAATATATTTACTATATATAATATATAACTCAATACAAATGTTTTAACGAAATATATATAATTAAGTTGAGGTTTGCAGAATAATGATATATTGTAATAGCAGTCACAATATTAGGTCATGAAAGCGATTCTGTTAGCAGATAAATATAAAAAAGTATTTTGGTGATGATTGTGGTTTGTTTACATCATAAAGAAGTGGTAATCATGTTAATACCTAGAGTTGTGAAATTACACTAAAACATAGTCATGCAAACTAAAATTATCTTAATAAAATATAGAAAGTTAAAAATAAATGAAAGAAATGGCTTAAAGTAAATGAAAGTAAAATATGGATGAGTTTGTTGAAGAAGTTTAAATGTTTATATTCAAAGATGCAGATTCAATAGGATTCTGAAATCACAACAAATAACATTATGAACAAAGGGAATTAATAGAGGAACTGTAAATACATTATAAAATGCAGCGAAGTGTAAGAAAAATGAGTCATAGACTTTCCAAATGTTGAGAGAAATTAGGCTGTGGCAAAATCAAAACACCTTCACAATTATGGTGAAATGCAGACTTCTAAATTAAATCTAAAAATCTGTGAGAATATAATGACCTGGGATATCAATCAAAATTCTAACAGAAATATGATGTGGGGGAAAAAAGAAATATGCTATGGAGATTTAATCAATGTGAACTGTGAACTAGTTACATAAATTATATATGCAAAATACAGGGAGAATATTGGAATGTAGAAATTAAAAGTTGTGAGAACATCTGTAATAAATTAGAATGCTATACCAGTTGGTTCTTTGTTCTAATACTTTCTCCAAGAAAGTTCATATTGCAAGAGATGCCAGTTGTTTGAGTTGATACCACCATTTGTTTTCAGTGTACCTCGTAGAATTGGATGCTATACTCATGTATGCATTGAAGTAGACAGAAGTTTCTTTTTCTGAATCAAAGGAACCTGTGGATCATTTTGTACTATGCAAAGCTATGTGGAACATGTAGGCCAACACATTCTTGTGTAGAGGACTGGTGGTTAACAGTTGATGATTGTTTTTCAAAGTTGTCTTCAATGGTATCCAGGGATCTAGAACAAGGATACTGTAAACTATATTAGTCTTAAAAGCTCAGGAATATCCTCCAATAATTTAAATTCTCAGGAGTTAAGTGATAAAAGGACAACTGTGTGATGTGATGTTCTCAAGTCACAGAAATAGATTTGATTTGTATGACATTTTGACATTCCTCCATCTTTGCTCTTTTATAGTCTTCAATCTTTACAAAAAGATAAACTCTACTGTTATAAAACAGAAAGTGACTTCCTGGATCTGTAAGTTACAGATTTCTTCCAACATGACTCTTACAAAGAGCTTATGCTTAATTATAGAAGAAACTTCAATTGTGTAATGTACCTTCTCATAATAAATTTCATCCTTGCTTTAATTTTCTTCATGGCTCAAAGGCATGGGGATGAAGATGCACATTTTGAGACTGCAGGAAAATTTGGGGCATTATGTAAAATCATCATGGGAGAATTATCTATTGACATTTGGTGATATTCACCAAACATTAGAAATGTTTATTGATTTTGACACAATATTGAAATGAATATTAAAAATTTTATTTTATTTAAAGAGAATTTTTATTTATTTATATTGTATTTATTGTTATTTTATTTAAAGAGCATATGGGGAGCATTAACATATAATTAATATAGTTAATCATACTATTTGATTCTAGGTAAGAAAAAATTATTTAAATAAGAATAGAAAAAAGAAGAAAAGGGAATAAAAAAAGACAACAGCAAATCTGTGAAAATGATTGTATCCAATGAGGTAATTAAGTCATTGTCAGGTTTAATAAGCTCTTGTTGCTAGCTGTTTATTACGTTATTTCATTTGTTTCAGAACTTAAGTGAATTTAGATAGACACTAGTATCCAAATTTGTGTTTTTCTATGGGGGCGACAGGTTAAAATAAAAATGAAGTTATACAGAAATTTAAAGCATTATTACTGATACTGTGGCTTTTGTGGGGCAAGCTTTCAGCTGCCAGGCCTTCTTTACATAAGTACAAGATAGTGGCTCGGGGAGGGTACCTTTATTCATTCCAAAAAAGTCAAGGAGTTATCAGCCCAGATAACATACCTGGAGATTGGTCAGATTGATTTCCCTGCAGAGTCATAGAAGAGTGGTGAAGTAGGACTATAGGCAAATTGGAAATTTTGTTATGGGTGCAGCAGGCATGGCTTTGGCAGGGTGGGGGCTTGGCCTGCTTTCTCCTCCCAAGATCACCAGTTTTCAGCTGCATGGTTGATGTATCCATGATTTTTCATGACTTGGCCTACATTTGTTTCAAGAACAAAGTGAGTCTAAGTTGCTAACCGAGTGCAGACATGAAAACTCTAAATTTGCTTTTAAAAAACTACTAGAAAAAAAAAAACTACTAAGATAATCTATATCCAAAGAGACATTGTTGCATTTTTGTAATAGTAGAAATATGAAAAACTCAAATGAAAAATAGACAAATTGTTACATAAAATGTGGTATAACCATTTGTGAAATGCAAGTGGTTATTGTCAGTGGTTGCTTACCAAATAAAAAAAGAAATGATAAAAAATTCTATTAAGATTAGTGCAGAATAAAAAATCAGTTAACTAGATCAGTTTAATAGATACAATAATTTAAAATAATAAAACCTGTCCAATAAAAGTGGATATTAAATTGTGTGCACTTAGAAAGAAGGGAATTCATTTAATGTTTTTCAGGAAGGTCTTTTGATTGTGGAATTACTGTTTATTTTTAATCTTTATTATTTTCAAATGTGCAATATTATGAATATGATTTTAAAAGGGAGTTTTATTAACTTATAGCTTATTTGCTATAAATTTCATTATTTAAAGTACATAGTAAGTAAACTTTGACACATTTACTCAGCTTATCACCAATTCTAAAGAAACTCTTTGTTCTAAAAAGAAACACAATAGCCTTTATTCTTCAGGCTCACATTTACTTTTACTTTTACTTGCTCCTTGTTCAGGTGCCCTCAAGCTCAGTTCATAAACTGAGGCCTTTTAAACATGGAAGCAGATTTCTCCCATAGCCTTTACACCTGACCCCTACTATCTCTGTAATCCCGTATTCACACCTATGTGTCTATTCTTCTGTACTCACCCTAATTAGAACCTCCTGTTGTGAACCCACAGGAATTCACTGTACACTCAAATGTCACCAACAACACCAGTAGCAGAATTTACAACTTTTCCACCTGCCTCTCCTGCTGAAATTTCCCATTGATAGTGGTGGTGGTCAGAAAGCAATAGAGTTATAAACAGTCGACAATATAGTAAACAGCATACTATATTTACATGACTGCTCTGGTCACATGGAATTTGAAATTCTACCCCTAGCTCTCATGAAGCATTTAAAATAATGAGACAGGCCAGAGAGATAGCACAGCGGTAGGGCATTTGCCTTGCTTGCAGCCAATCAGGACGGATGGTAGTTTGAATCCCAGCGTCCCATAAGGTCCCTCATGCCTGCCAGGAGCAATTTATGAGCCAGGAGTAACCCCTGAGTGACCCCCCCAAAAAAAGCAAACAAAAAAAATCAGCCATTAGCAGATGGGGAAGGAAGACCAGTAAAGTTTTTTATTTTGTAAAATCATTGCTGAAAGATAAATATATCTAATATCCTTTCAGTACATATATGTGGTTTAGATTTCTACTGCTATGTGTATAAAACATAAGAATCAAAACAATATTCAGATTGAATGAAAAATGGATAGGGTGATAAGAAAGGAGCCAGGATGGTAAGATCATATCTAATATAAAATTTTAATTATTTTTGAGTCCACATAATCAATTTCATGTTAATGATATTTTTAACCATTTTATTTTGGTCAGCTATATATCAAATATTCTGAAAAATAAGAAAAAGTCTTTTTTTGATACTAAAGTGATACATAAAAATGTCCCTATGTACAATTAGATTGTTATGGAATGCAGAATTATTTTATCTGTTTATGACAGCAGTTGGCCTTACAATAGAATTTCAAAGGAGAAAGCTGAAATTACTTGTGGTTTATAATTTGGACTCTAGAACTGAAGGCAAATTTGAATGTTGTCTATGTTTATGTTGTCATTTTTTTTCTCTTTACCGCTATGCTTAATATGTGTAAAGTGAAAAAATATATATCCCTTACTTAAGCCTGAGAAAACGCAAAGTTCTTTGTGTGAGTGCACAGAGCAAAAACATTTGTCCTCCTTCAAATCCTCTGAAGCTTGAAAAACTTTCCACGTGCTCAGTGGAAGGAATCCAGCTTTTATCTGACAGATTGTTGAACATGTTTGACCTCTGGCTTCCTTTACATGGCTGGAATTTAACTTTTCATGTAGTAAGTGTCCGGCATCCTTTTTCTCTTCATGCAAATTTCCTTGTCAAAACTACAAACGAACTTTTGATCAAAGGTCAGCCCTCCTTCATGTTGCTGTTTGATAAAGAAATTTCTATTTCATCTTTGGCTTTCAGGCCAATTTGAGTAACAGTTACCTGACAGAGAAATTACTAATGCATTTCTTACCATTTCTTGCTGGTCTTATAAAGTTTTCCCACATCTTTTCTTTTAAGTCTTATGATGATTTTGATTCAAATTTGTTTTTAGTTTTTATTAGGATATTTAAATTAGCTGTGAAAAGTATCTGAGCTTTGTTAAAAAAGGGTAAATAGGTAGAAAACACCCATCAATAATAGAATAATCACTAATCTTTTTTCTCATCAGATTTATGTCATGCTTAACTTACAGTATATAGAAATGTATGATATATCTACATATATTGTAAATGTATATATGTATATATATCTACTTGTTAATGAGGCCTAAATACAAACATTTTTCTATCCAATATTTTTTGTTTTCTTTGTGAGAGGAATAAGGAAATAAAGAGAAAAGATCTACTTAGTTTATATAATATATTATTGTTGTTTACTTGGTTGGGTCATCACTTTAAGCCTAAGTAGAATTTAAACAATTATTTTTATTAATGTAGCATATTTTTATTTATTGAAGAGATGGTTATCTGAGAAGCTACAAGATTGTTAAATTCCACTTGAATTTTTATTCGAATAGTATTCACTAGCAGAGCTTTATAAAACACAAGAGAATGGTAAAAATATATTTTGCAACAGAAAAGTGTAATAATTATGTTGAAAGAGATAAAAATATTGAGTATGACCCACTTCACCCAAAGAAGGAACTGTCAAGTGAAAATGTGAACTCTAAAGAACATTGTACCCATGTAGAACACTTCACTGTTTCATAAATAAAAGTGACAGTGATGACTAACAGAAGGATATTGGAAAGAAGACAGTATGGGGGCAAGAGCAATAACACAGTGGGGAGGGTGTTTGCTTTGCTTGTGGCCAACCCAGGGTGGATCCCTGGCATCCCAAAATATTGCCTGAGCCTGTCAGGAGTAATTTCTGAGTGCAGAGCTAGGAGTATCCCCTGAGTACTGTCGACTGGGGTTCAAAATCAAAACAAACAAACAAAAAAGAAGTATGGATTTGAACACTACACAAAACATGACCTTTATAACTTAATGAATTTCTTAAGAGTTAACTCATTAATATAATGAAGATAATCAACACGCAATACTTAGGTATACTCCAAAGTCTTGCCTTTTCTTCTTTTCCTTCTTAAGTATAAATTATAAATATAAATTATAAATATATTTATATATTATAAATCTACACAATTATTATTATGATAATTGGAAAAACACAAGGAAAATAATTTTTTTATTATGTGATTGTGTAAGTTAATTTTCAGTTTTTGCTTTGCTTATATTGATGTATATTTTTTTGTTTGTTTGTTTTTGGTCATACCTGGCAGCGCTTAGGGGTTACTGCTGGCTCTGTGCTCAGAAATCGTTCCTGGTATGCATAGGGGATCATATGGGATGCTGGGATTTGAACCATCGTCCGTCCTAGATCTGCTCTGTGCAAGGCAAATGCAAAACTACTGGTTGTGCTATCTCTCCAGCCCCTATATTCATGTATTGTTAAGTAACTAAACACTGGTAACCAGAGAGGGTAGCAGAGGCCAGTTCTCTGAGTGACCCAATCTGGGAACCAGGCAAAGATGAATAGCCCATAAATCATGTTATGATTCAGAACTGAACAAAAGGACCCAGACTAAACTCCTATCTAGGTGGGAAGGGGAAGGGACTGCCGAAACAATTAACAAATTAATGTATAATCTAATACATACTTAAAAAGGATGAAAAGCAGAATCCTAATGATTTCCAGCAGGAAGGGTTCCCCTAAGTCCAGTGTTGGACCATTCCTGTCTCAATGTATCTCAAAAAGCATATCAAAAAGCATCCAATCAAGAAATCATTACTTTGCTCTTTTCTTTGTCCCACAAGTGTGATATTTTGCCAAGAATTTTCCTACACAAAGTGCCCTCTACCTCTATTCAGGGTTACAATTTCTGGTGATCACCTAGTTGTGGTCTGTTTAGACATTAAATAATTAAATCTCCTTGTTTTCTCGCTTAAAGATAGTTTCAGTGTGATTTATTAAGCAAACTCCATTACAATTAGCCACTAAAGGAAGAGGAAGATTGGAGAGGATAATGGAACTGTCTAAATCTCTGCTAATAAGTGGGCCAAAAATTTGTGCTCAGACCTTCTCACTCCTCAAGTATAACCTTTTCCTCTATTTTCCTCAGAGAGAAAAGAGGAGAAGGACTTTTAGAATTCCTGTGTAATGAAACCAGAACACTTTTCCAATAAAATACTTCACTTTTTCACCTCTGTTCTGGAAGTTTCACCAGTTAAGTGCACTAGTAAGCAAGCTTTATTAGTCTTGTTCAATATTATTGATATAAAAAAGAGATTTTTTTTGTTATAAGGAAGTTTTTCTTTGGAAGAGTAAAAGATCTTCATGTTCCCCTTCCCCAGGATTTCTATAGCTCTTACCAACTGTTTAAAAATACTATCAATGGTGACTTAAGAACAGATTCTAGTGGTTGTCATAGATGGCACATTCAGAAGAATGGTCAGTATCAGTGAAATATATCAAGTAGACACGACAGACTCACAACCCAAAAACCTACCTGTGTTTGTTTGTTTAGGGATTATTCCTGGTTTTGTTCAGGGATCAGTCTTGGCAGGCTTTGGGTAAACCATGTTTAAGGATCGAACCCAGGTGAGCTGCATGCAAGCCCTACACACTGTATCATCTGTGTGATCTCACTTGTATATCAAACTCCTATTTTTTTTTTTTTTTTGGTTTTTGGGCCACACCCAGTGACACTCAGGGGTTACTCCTGGCTATGCGCTCAGAGGTCATTCCTGGCTTGGGAGACCATATGGGAAACCGGGGGATCAAACCGCGGTCCGTCCTAGGCTAGCTCAGGCAAGGCAGGCACCTTACCTCCAGCGCCACCACCTGGCCCCTAAAAAACTCCTATTTTAGTATTATAATTTGAGTAGCACAGTAAGTAAGTGTACCTGAATGGGCATCTATTTGAAATTTGATATATAATAATAGTATTTTTGTTTTGTCTTTTGTAGTCATTTTTGCTTCAGTGTACGGACATTACCTAATTGGTTAGTATTGGTTAGGGAGTGCTCACACTTTGTTTTAGGGATTGGACCAATATTATTGGGGATCAGGTAATTAAATCGACAGCCTTGGGGTTAGAGTGGTAGCACAGTTGTAGGGCGTGTGCCTTGCATGCAGCTGACCTAGGACAGATGTGGGTTCAATCTCCTGCATCCCATATGGTCCCTTGAGCCAGGAGTGATTTCTGAGTGCAGAGCTAGGAGTAATCCCTGAGCGAAGCCAGGTGTGGCCCCCAAACCAAAACGAAACAAAACAAAAATCAGCAGTTTTATACATACAAAATAGGCACTCCATTGAGCCACTTTCCTGAGTTTTCAAAAGCTCCTTCAAAAGAATGTAGAAGAGGCCTCATACTGTACAACCTTTCTTCCTTTCTCATCTTTATTCCTTAACTGCCTATTTCCTGCCTATTTCCTACAACTCGATCCCATCCTTAGACCACTCATTGAGAATAACCAGCCCTTTCCTCTTTCAGTTTTCCCTTCTTCTTTGGTTCTTGTTCTGTCATTGACAAGGCTTTCATTCTTAAGCCCAATTAAAGAGGATTTTCCTTGCGAGTGGAGGAGAGATCAATAATATATAACTCTGGGATTTTCACTCAAGAGTCGGAATAGTTGAGGGAGTTTGAGAAAAATATATATCAGATAAAATTGATGGGGACCCCTTTGGACTGCTGCACTCTGTATGCATCTACTTTTATGGGTTAAAAAGAACAAAATTGGGGAGCAGTCCATTCAGATTAGAGACATATTGCTGAGAAATCATGAAATAATTAATATTACCAGTAGAGATAAAAAAGAAATTCAGCTCTGGTCGAATGTTTAGGGTGAAATTAATCAAGATTGAAGTAATAGGGCCAGTAGACTCTGAAACCTCATTATTTTGCCAAGCTGGTCAGCTTTCTTTTGCTTGGTACCCCTCCATCTGAAGTGCTGATGTTCATGGTGAGGCTAGACTTTTCAAAGCTAACATCCTTCTCTCTTGGCTTCTCACAGTCAGTGTCTTCTGGAAGGAAATGAACAGCACTCAGGTGCTGGAATGGAACTGTTTTCCATTACTTTCTCCTTTTGTTTTTAGCTCTGAGGTCTATGAGCACATATTGGGAGATAATGTGGCCACAGAAATTGCCCAAGACATCAGGATGTGGCCCTGTGATTAGGTCATTAACATCCCCAGCAGACAGTTTCAAATGATTCAGTGTCTCTGCTTGCAGTGTGCTGACAGTATTTCTTTCCTTTCAAAGGAACACAATGGTCTGGCTGCACCTAGGGCCATTTGCTCTTTTTAGCTAATGGGTCTCAGTGACCCTTTGCCTGGTCTGAAAGGAAACACCTCTAACAATATCAAATCTTGTATTTGAGAGCCTGCAGTCAACACCAAGAACTACTTTATGAATAATTACTGGTTTGAATTTGATAAATAGGAGAGGCATTATCAACTACTTCCTAAACATGCATTATATTTGCTTTTCTGAGAAGCCCAAAAACCTTTAATGGGCTTTTGAAAAAATTAAATCACAGTTCTATTGAGATATAAACTATATATCAAACAGTTTATCCATTTAAAATATAAACTTCAATGGCTTTTCACATGTTTATGGTGCAAAAAAATCACTGTGATTAATTTTAAAATATATTTATCACCCTATATGAATCTTGTATATTTTAACAGCCACTTTTTATTTCTCCCAATCCTCTGAGCCCTAAGCTATCTCTAATTTACATTTTTGTTGCTATAATGTATTTTTTTAATTGTTGGTTTTTTTTTAAACCAATGAAGGAAAAAATCTATAGCTCAGGGACTGAAGAATATAGACAGTATTAGGACAAGGGTCAAGCACAAGGCCCAGAGCTAATGACAGTAAAAGTAAAGGCTCAGCATTTAGGAAAAGGGGCTTAGAGTTAAGCTCTGACTCTTCAAATGCTGTTTGTGTGTTTTCAGATAAGTTAACTTCTATAAATCTCTCTCTCTCTCTCTCTCTCTCTCTCTCTCTCTCTCTCTCTTTCAGGATTGGAGGGTTGGGCATACTTGGTAGTGTCCAGGGGCTTTTTCTGGCTTTATGTGTAGCAGTATTCCTGGAATATCATATATGGCCATTACATGCCAATTAATATTAGTTTTTTGTTTTGTTACTCATAAAACTACCAGCTGGATTTTGTTTTCTCTAATAATTCAGCCTGCCACAGCTTACCTGTTCCTATTTACTTTTTCTAAGGTGTCATGGTTTGTCTCTTCCTTCACAGATGAATTTCAAGAATAGCTGTAGAGTATGGAGATGAAGAATGAATGAAAATTGAACAAATGAAGAAGGCAACAAGAAACTCAACAGTGGTTTGAAAAAGATCTTTGTAAAATATAGTTTGTTTACAGGAGCTTCATTAATACTACGACATGCAGGGCATTGGCCTTGCATGTGACTAAAGGGGTTCATTTCCCAGCATTCCATATGATTCCCTGATTCTGTCAGAAATGATTCCTGACTACACAACCAACAGTAAACTCTGGGTATTGACATGTATGACTCCAAACAAACAAAAAAGAGAATAAAACAAAACAAAGAGGATATAGTGGGTTTGCAAATATTTATAGATCACTAGGAACCAGAAAATGGAGGAAAAATTGGAGACTCAAAATGGCAAGGGTATAGGACTAGTGGTATGGCAGAGCATCCTGGAATGGACATAACCTATGAATAAACTATTCATAAATAAACACTATTTAAAGTTGCAACTAAGAAAATAATAAGCCATTTTGTGTTACTCTGGGTTTCTCTGAAAACAGAGAGACGAAGGCATGAGAATTGAGAATTCTTGGGAATGTGATTCCAAGGAATAGGCAAACAAATAGGAACAGAAGGAAGGGAACTTTATTCAAGGTTTATTCAACTTGACCAGGGGTCTTTTAGAACCTCATCAAACCTGTTTCAGAATGACCTCTTAGGTCCAAAAGGGAAAGATTTATTTATTTATTAATTTATTTTTTGGTTTTTGGTCCACACCCGGTGATGCTCAGGGGTTACTCCTGACTATACACTCAGAAATCACTTCTAGTTTGGTGGACCATATGGGATGCCTGGGATTGAACCTAAGTCTGTCCTGGGTCAGCTGCGTGCAAGACAAAAACCCTACTGCTGCATTACTGCTCAGGCCCAAACATTTATTTTTTAATTTCCCTTATTTTCTAAGTCAAAGGTGGTATATTGAATTAACAGCTTCATATTTATAGGATAGGCAGCTGTGAATCTGAATAGATTCCAATGACTTGTTTCTAAGAATCTTCTGGCTTATGTGGAGACTTGGGCCATTGTACTTGAGTAAAAACTGTCACAACTTGCAGAATTGACACCACCTAGTCACTTAGTTAAGAGGTGGAACTAAGAGGATTATGGTGACAGAAAAGAGAGTTCCAATGGAGAGCTCTCATTCTGCACCATTATAATACACCAGGCCCTCTTCTAAGTACAATGTTATGTGAAATCATATTATCCTCACAACTGACTTGTATTGAAAATAAAATAAAATGGAGATTCAAAATCATACTCAACTGGAATAACCCAATGAGGTTACATAGCAATCAAGAAGCAAATTCAAGAATTGGGATCTAGAGTTTTCAGTTCTTATTCATGGCTCTGCACATCCCCAAGAGAAATAGACTGTTCGAAATTAAGATAATGCTCTCTCTGCCTGTATGTATAAACTCAGGAATATCCCACTCATTTACACCTCTCTGGTTCTTTCCTTTCAACAGTCTATAAACAACCTTTACCTAGCTGTAGGTCTAATTTATTAATTCTTCAACTTTCTATGACCCTGCTTAATTTCTACCACCTTGTTACTGAAGGAAAAATCCCAAAGACTTCCAGCTTAATTATTTCAGGTTAACTTTAAATATTTTTGTAAGCTAGATCTGATTTATTTTGCACTGAGTTCTGTTGAGATTATTTGGTGAATACCAATAAGCCATTTTCAAAGTGTATGTGAGAAATTTAGATTAAACTAAAAAATAATTTAAACAGTTAGGTACACCTGGAAAAAACCTAAATTGCCTAAGTGTGTATATATATAAATATGTATATAGGAATATATATGATATGAGCATTTGATATATGACAAGCTGTAATAGAGGTATGCTTTAAGTTTAAGATACACTTTGGATTTGAAGGATTTAATACAGAACAATGTAAAATATCTCATTACTATTTCTTATACTGATTATTTGTTCAAACTATACTGTTTTACACATTTGAGATCAAAGAAAATGTAACATCAAAATAAATTTTAAATTTCTTTTTATTTATTTATTTATTTATTTCAACTATTTTAATGGGGCATACAAGCAGTTCTCAGGCATCCTAAGATTACACCAGTGATTCTCAGCCAAATAGTCTGGTGGTTCAGTGGAAAGACCCATGAACATGATAGATCCCTGCAGTGCTGGGCCTCTCCAACACATACATCATGTATAGATTATAATGTAGATCATCTTGTTGATCATGTTTACATCAACATGAGACCTTTGACATTGCTTTCTTTCAGGAATTGGGAAGTTCATTCTCCACACTTCCCATGGTTTTCTTCTGTACTTTATTTGGACCTCTTAAGAGGTCTATTCTGAACTTCCTTATATAACAGTATTTCTATCTCTTTGCTTCTTTATCCTACTGAAATTTTCTCCATTGCAGTTAAAATGATCATGTGTCCTTTGTAGTTCTGTTCATACTATAGTGAAAATAAGTGAATGAATCGATGGAACAAGTTTTGTGCTATCTTATAATGATAATGCCTAATTAATTTGGAGGTAATATTTAATTAAGAAAAACGTTCCCACCTAGATGAAAACTTTTATTTCAGACTACTAAATTTTTACTTTGACTCTTCACAACTTTCCCTTTTTTTCATCTTATTTTTTAATTTGATTTTTTGGTATTAGGAGATTAAACCCTGGACTTCCAAGACTACCACATAACTTAATTTCCAACACTGTCTATGTTATATCACATCTTTCAGTTATATTGTCACATCTGGCTTTTTATGTTCTGCAATTCACAGGCTTTAAAGCTTTCTCTTGTACGTGGTCTCTGCTCACAGTGACAGTAGAGGGCAGCAGAGTCCTTTCCACAAAGGCATTTTTCAACGTAAGGGCTTTGCATAGTTTGAACTCAAACCACTTGCAGAAAGAAATAGCTAATGAGTTCTCTTATTTCTAAGATGTGACTTTCTGCAATGGCATATTTTCTTCCATCTTTAATTAGGTAGATGGTTCAAATTTATGAAGAAAGCGAATTTGCATATTTGGAATTTGTTATTTTAGCAAACTTGATTGGATAAAATGTCTTATTTATTTTGGTAACTCCATCTTCCTGATTAAGTGTTTATTTTATCAGAGGTTTTGTTTTCCTCTTCTTATTTGATTTATAGTTTACGAACTCGATAAGGGTTGTTGGGCTGACATAAGCTGATATTTGTGATTCACATTTATTTGACCTACATTTTACTTATTCTGGGCTTTAAGGAATGCAAGTGGGTTTCTTAGGGTAGAAAATTCCTATATTTATCTATAATGATTACTCTGAAGGAAGATGCTCTCAACTTTAACATTTTATATGACCCAGAAATAGTGTCTGTGCTAATTCATTTCCATTATAGCAATGATAATTTTCCATAAAAAAGGATATATAGGAGACAAGTGATTGATACTTTTCTGGAGATAGATAAAATGCTGACAGATCTTTCAATTATGCTCATGAGTCATGAAAATACTCTCCCTAAGAACAGTAGAAAGAATTAAAAAAATACCCAGACAAATGTATTTTTGAAATATGGTGAGGGTTTATCTAAGGAGTTAGTCACGATAACTTTAGAACCATCTCTTAGGTAGAAAATTAAGTTAACTAGAAACTTTGGGATGTCTTGTTAACTTAATTTACTTTAAATTAGTTTTTATATTAGCCAGAAACATGACAATTACTTTTAATCTCCATATTTTATGGAGCAAAAATTGGTTTTAAAAAAAAACCTTGATTTTGGTATGCTGTCAGGAAATTTAGCAGCAAATGGCTACAGGTTTCTGTTAGCTATACTCAGTATACTATTGAGATATAAATTTCTGTATTTTAGTAGCAGAATTATGAGTTACAGTGGGTTCATTCTTAAATTGTGTCCTATTGTTTTGATGTGCATTACTTACTTGGACTATCTGATATCATGTTCTGATTGCTTTTATTGTGACTTTTACGTTCTTTAAAAATTCTGTTTAGGAAAAACAGCCCCAATACTTAAAACCAAAAGCAGGATTTGACTTTTTTAAACTTGATTCACAGCCATTATAACAATAGCCAGTGGAAGATTTTTGTTACTATTTATGGTCACACATCTCAAGCTGAATTGTGTGAGCTGTGTTTGAAATTGATGCTTAACTTTCAACTCTAGGTTTTGATATTTTCCATTCAATCCTAGGAATATAACCTTAAGAAATTGGATTCTCTAGAGATGGGAAAAAAAGATATTCAGCATGCCTTTTAGATATAAAATAGGATTAAAGTGTTTCATCCTGTTGAAATTATTTACCACTGAATCCTCTGAATATAAATGTACTCCAGTGGCAATGAAGCTTAGGGCTGACATGTGAAGGAGACTAAGAAAATATTTATATTATTTTACATATAAGAAAAAAGATGAGGAAAAATACAAAGAAAATAAAAACTAAATAGAGCAGAGTTACCTATTTTGAATATCCCAAGACACTATCAGGGGAAAATTCTGTTTTTATGGATAATAAATCTATGCTACCTATATAAATCAACTGTTATTTTAAAACCCACAATTGGTTTAGGTTCTTCAAATTCTAAATTTTTCCTTGTAGAATTATTATTTGAAATTTAATTGGCAGATAACAACTCAAGAACTATGTAAGAAATGAATTGTATATGTTAGATAAAAGTTCAGTGAATCCTCCTTTAGATCAGGTGTGGTACTATATACTGTTGGTACAACAAATGTGCCTAAAGAAATTCAGTCCTTCAAGTGGTAGACTGAACAGGAATTTAAAATGTTAATTTAACAAGTAATTATGGTATAATATATGTATTTCAGGAACAAAAATAAAGAGAAGGCAAATTCTGATAAATCTTTTATACTCATTTGAAAGAGTTTAATTTGAAGATAAGAATATCAATACAAATGCAAATGTTAGTTGCTATGCTTTTAACCACAAATGAAATTTGAGTAGATTATTTTTGTAATAATAGTCCCAATTGTCTAGCGTTTATGGGTACATGACATTCCAGTTTTCTTGAGAAGACATGATTTTTATTGACTAGTTTTGGAATTCTTCTACCAATGCTAAAGTGAGCAAACATTAATAAAAATAATTTTAACTAAATTTAATTTGAATATGGAGTAAATTGCATGTAAATAGGCTATTCATTACTCTTAATTTCTGAAGTAAAATAGGATAAGGTACTATTAAAAAGAAAATTATATATGTGTATATATATGTATATATATATAGGTCTAAAATTTGTGATTTTCCATCCCCTGATACAGGGTTTTATTTTTTGGCAGCCAATATATATTATATAACTGAAAAAAGAGTAGAGAACTTTGGTAGGTAAATTTGACATTTGTTTAAGATAGTTTTTTTTTTTTTTTTTTTTACGCTTAAGGACTAGATAACAAAGCCTGGATTGGTCTAGAATGGTAAGTCTCAGGAATGAATGAAAACTTTAAAGAATACAGATATTGCAGAGAGATAGGAATAGGATTTGGGGATAATGTAACTTGTTACATGTTTCCTGCTCAGCCCCTCCTAAAACTAATCTATAAAAAAAAAAGCACTATTTTACTACTGTAATGTAGCCAAGAAATATATCAAAGCATTCCCTAATAATGTCAGGCAGACATATTTCTTTGGAGGCTTCCACTCTGTCACTTGAAATTGTGCTATATCCTTTCAAATACTTGCTTTGTTCTTTCTTAAACTGTCTTCTCTTGGTAAATTCTTTTACAACCCCACATTTTGGACTCAGTGAGTTCTAGTTTTGAGAACCTCCTCCAAATTCTTCACTAACAAATACACAAATATACAAACACTTTACAACCTATTCATACATATATACATACTTACATATTCTTTTTGGCTAAGTTCCTAGAAAATCAACCCGTTTCCTGTTTGTTCTTCACCATTTCCTTTGCAAATTTAATTATTATTCAGGTAATTATGACCTTTGTAGAGTTGGAAGTTGGGAGACAAAAATTAGAAAGACCAAGGTCTGAATCCTTCACCTCTAGCTTGCTAAGTAGGAAAGGCAGATGCCAGAAGCCATATCTTTCTTGCTAGGAATTTCTTTATTCGCAATTCCAGACAGACAACAGTGCTATAAGTTGTTATATAAGCATTCTTTGTAAACAATTGAAAAATAAAAATGTAGAGTGCTCTGCGACTCCACAATTTGGCTTTACTTGGAAATAGGGTAAGTGAAACTGTCTCTGTTCCCAATAGGGGGTTGTATAAATATCAGACGCAGTGTTTATGACAAATAGATGGGTCACTAATATGGTGTTCATAGTCCCTAAGATATTGTGAATATTACTAAAAAGTTAGCATTAATTATGATTATTCCTTCTTGAATTTCAATTATGAGCCTGAGCTCAAATTAATTTACTCTAATCTGAATTTCTATGATTTTTAATCAATTATTTATGTTGAAAATTCTAGAACAGGATTTTCAAAGCTTTGCACTGTTGACACTTTGGAAATAATTGTTTTATATCGAGGACTATATCATGGCATGCAGCTTCCCTAGGACTAGATACCGTTAGCAAGCTATTTCCTCTCCAGACACTAACACAGATGAGAGACAATTTGTCTCCAGACACTAACACAGATGCTCCCTGCCAGGCAAAATCACCTTGATTCCTAACCAGGTGAGGGTTGTTCTTGACTCTTCTTTTGTAGTGATTAAACCCCTGTAACGCTACTATGGAATGATGTCTTCTTACTTCATCTAAGGTTGCCACCTTGATTCAAGACACTGACAGCTCTTGATTGACTATTACTACCATATCTTCTTGTGTAGCTTCATTCTAGCCCCTCCCTGATCCTCACTCAATCAAGTGGCCTTCAAGCCCATCATTAAACATATAGTGCATGGCTATTCCAGCTTTTACTACAGAGAGTAAGAATTCTCACTCCCTCTGGGCCTCTTCCCTTCACTTCAGACTTCTGCTCAAATGTTCTTTTTGAGGTAAATTCTTTCCAATATGCCCCCAATTCTGACAACTTGAAAACTTTCAAATCCCTTACTTTCTGTGTAATTTTTCTTCAAAGCATTCTCCTACAACCAAACATAGTATATGTTCTTAATTTTATTTTTCTTTATTTATAAGGCTATTAACTGCATGGGAATAAGATTTTGGAAACATTGATTATTCCAGAGTTCCAAAGTATATGTATTGTGCCTGTCCTTAGTGGACACTCAAATATTTACCAAATGAGTAAGGACACATTATCAATAAAAACTTTAGGTATCTGTAGTAAAGTATACATGACAGAATTTACCATCTTAACCACTTAAGTTTATATTTTAGTTTAGCTGTTCTTAAACATTCACATTTTTGCGCAATCTTTATAACTTTTGATCTTACAAAACTAACATACAACATTCACTAAGCAACTACGCCCATTTCCCACTTCTTCCACTTCTTCCAAATTCCTGACACTACCATCCTTCTTTTTTTTCCTTTTTTTTATATATTTTATTTTAAAAACTTGATTACATACATAATTGTGTTTGGGCTTCAGTCATGTAAAGAGCACCACCCATCATCAGTGCAACGTTCCCATCACCATTGTCCCAAATCGCCCTCCTCCCACCCAGCCCCCGCCTGTACTCTGGACAGGCTCTCCATTTCCCTCATACATTCTCATTATTAGGACAGTTCAAAATGTAGTTATTTCTCTAACTAAACTCATCACTCACTACCATCCTTCTTATGGGTCACTTTAACATCACTAGTGTAAATAGCTCTTCTATGCAGAATTGCTACAGAACTTGTCTTTTGATAACTAAATTATTTTCCTTACCAAAATGTTCTCATTTGTCATCCATGAAACAGAATTTCTTTCTTTTTAGAGTAATGGAGCACTATAGGAGAACACACATATGATATCACATTCTTTTTATCTATTCATCTCACATTGGAAAAAAATAGAATCACTCAAAATCGTATGG
The DNA here is from genome assembly GCA_004027635.1 of Crocidura indochinensis. Lineage (NCBI taxonomy): Eukaryota > Metazoa > Chordata > Mammalia > Eulipotyphla > Soricidae > Crocidura > Crocidura indochinensis. The sequence goes on from PVKC010003792.1 coordinate 34,465, forward strand.
TGATTTTATTTCTATGGAGATTTCCTTTGAGTGACCACCTTGTTCTTTTCCTTTTATTTTTTATTTTGTTTTGTTTTATTTTTGGGGGGGCCGCACCGGTGACACTCAGGGGTTACTCCTGGCTATGTGCTCAGAAATTGCTCCTGACATATGCGACACCATGGGATCAGTCCGCCCTAAGCTAGCGCGAGCAAGACATATGATTGCACCACCTCTCCGGCCCCTGTTCTTTTTCTTAATGTGGGACCATTTTGCATTCTCATCACAGTGTACATGAGTTTCAATTTCTCTGCACCCTCACCTACACTTGTCCTTTTTCGCAGGTTTTGTTTTCTCAGGTTTCTGAGAACTTTGCTGTTCTCAGAACTTGATACTAACTCTATATTCAGGGATCATTCCTCGTGGTGTTCATAGAGCCCCAATGCAGTACATGGGATAACACTGGGATTGACTACTGTTTGTCCATTTCCTAAAGGTAATATTTTAGGTGGTAGAAGAGGGATTTGGTTTGATTTTGGTTTGAAGTCACATCCAATGGTTCTAGCGGTTTACTCCTGGCTCTGTGTTCAGGGATCATGTCTGGAAATGGTATAGAAACTATACATGGTGACAAAAACTGAACCTGGATCACCTGCTTGCAAGGCAAACACCTTACCTGTTGCACCAGCTTTTTTTTTTTTGTGCTAGTCTCTGTAGTGTGAGATGATATACCATTGTTGTTTTCATTTTCATATCCCTGATGATTAGTGATGTGAAGCATTTTTAACATAATTTTTATTTTAATCATATTGGCTTACATATTTTTGACAATCATATTTTAGGTACAAATTAACATAAAATCAGGGGAACTCCCATCACCAAATTGTCCTCCCTCCACCTCCGTTCCCATCCTACTTTCCATATCCTCTTCCCTAACCCCCAGGGTTGCTAAAGCAAGTGGTCCTTTTTGTGTCTAGCTTACTACTTAGTGGTCTTACACCTGTTTGGTCTTGGTTACCCCCTTCCCCCCCCTAATTGGGAGGCGGGAATAGTTAGTTCAGGTTATGTGGTTTTGTTTGAAAAAGAGAAAATTAATAACCTGGAGAGAGGGGGAAAATAGAAGAAAAAAAAGATAAATAAAAAAATAAATAAATAAAGGAATTAAGTACTCCGGCAATGGGTGGCTTTCATCCTTGGTTTGAGAAACAAATAAAATATCCACTGAGCATTAAAAAAAAAAGAAGTACCGTATAAAGGCCATTGTTTTGAGATAGAAATGTAGCAATACACATAAGAAAAGAAAAGAAGAAAATAAATAAGTAAATATAAATGGAGACATCCTCTTCAATAGCCAAACCACAATAATGAGATCAACAAAAGATAGATATGTACATAATAATAATAATAAAAATAAAAAGATTGTTTTGTGCTTGTTTTTTTTTCCCTCCTGCAGATGCACAGTAAATGTAGGGGTCATTTGAAAAGGATTTGCCTAAGAGATACAGGGTTTCTCCACCCTTGCCATATATTGTCACGGGATTGACTATAGACTCCTTTCAGGTTCATTTATTCTCCCCTTGGTGGTTTTGTATGGGAGATTTCTGCTGTATCCTGGGTGATAAAATCAGACCTCTGTATCTGGAGGTCTTGGCATCTACACGAGCCAAGGAGTTGAACTTCTGCTTATGCTTTTTCTGTATGGTTCTAGAAGTTCTGTTCCCTTAGTGTCATTTTAATTTAGTTCTTTTCTGTTTTTTGATAATAGTCAGCATAATGAATGTGAAGTGGTATCTCACTGTGCTTACTTTTCTTTTCTTTTTGTTGAGTATATTTTCATGTACACCAACAGTATTACATCTAGGTCCCTCTTTTCCATTATGATCTGTAGTGTCCTATAAATCTTGACTTTTCACACCTACTTCATATATCTTACAATGCACACCTCAGGAATCTGCAATATCTTTCTTACTCTGAATGCAGCAGAGTTTCTTAGTTGGTGAGAGAGGAGAATATATCTTTAAGTAATTGAGACTTACTTAGAAAAATGAATTAAGTTCCATTTTTGTCCTACTCTCTGATACCAATCTTTATGCTCTACAGGCAATTATCTCACAGCAAAGTTACAAGAGTAAGCAATTAAATGTTCAAATTAGGATGCTTATTGGTAAGCATCCTAATTTCAAGCTTTGCAAAGCTCTCTGAGTAGATGACTCACTCAGTTGAATTATTTGTGTAATTCCAATGTAGCACGTGTCAATCAGATGTTTAATCAAAGAACAGAGTTTCTTTCCCATATATTTCTATTCTTGTCGATCTTGAAACATCTCAACTTTAAAAGTTTTTGCAGTTATAGACTTACTTTACTGATAACTTGTATACGTGTTCTATACTAATTAGAAATTTATCACCAAGAAAATATGGAGCACATTTTTGTGAGCTATGAAAACCTACCACAGATAAGTAATTAATAAAGTATTTCAAGTTTTCATTAACACTTTACATTTAGCTTTGATAAATACCCTTAAGAAACTCCAAAATGCTTCCTAAAGAAATATTAATTTGTGCATATGAAGTTCTAGACTGATCTGCTTATGAGAACTCATTCCTTTCAATGTTTGATCTTTCTGCACTTATAGCCTTAAAGTTGTGTTGTTTCAACAAGTCAAGGGTAATTATAATATCATGACAATATAAATTTATACATATACTAAGCCTCAAGGAGATTCAATTATTGACCTTCCAGAAAGTGGATGGAATAGTCATCTATTTTTTTTACTGTTTTCCTTCATAAATTATTTTCTTAAATTCTTCCTTTGTTTTCTCCATAAGTTGCAATTTTTTAATTCTAGTTCCCAGAGAAGTTTTGCTATTCTGCAATAGTTCCTCTATTTCTTTAGCCTTTAAAGATAGGTGCTGATCTAGAATCTGCAGAATTCCCTATTTATTTCCTTTACAATCTGGCTATTCATTTTAAACTTCTTTTTTTTTTTTTTGGTTTTTGGGCCACACCCAGTGACGCTCAGGGGTTACTCCTGGCTATGCGCTCAGAAGTCGCTCCTGGCAGGCACGGGGAACCATATGGGAACCGGGGATCGAACCGTGGTCCGTCCTAGGCAAGGCAGCAGGCACCTTACCTCCTGCGCCAATCCCAGCTCCCTCATTTTAAACTTCTATTTCTATAACTCTTATAGGACTCATTTTTATATCATTCAGCTGAGGTTTCCCTGAACTTCCTATTGGAACAGACTAGATATCTATTCTTTTTTTTTTTTTTTGTCCCCTAAATTCCCAATACAGACCAGGCAAGGGTCTGGGTTGAGGTGTATTTGGGGTGCATTTACTGTACCTCCTCTTTCTATACAGTCAGTGTGAAGAACACAGCCTGT